>JAOEGS010006620.1:67060-82882 GCA_025447755.1 Corythornis vintsioides | reverse complement strand
GTCCAACCCCCCTGCCTGAGCAGGATCACCTAGACCAAGTCACCCAGGAACAGATCCAGGTGGGTCTTAAGTATCTCAAGTGTCTCTTAAGTGATCTTAAAGGTCTCTTCCAATCAAAATGATTCTGTGATTCTTAGGAGTTTGAAGTTGACCTGACATCATGCTTAGTTCTGTTAGGTAAACCAGAAGCCAAAACCAGAGACAATGTGGTTTCTGAAGTTCTCTATCACAGTCTTGTAATGAGCATGATTGCTCTGTGTAGTGGTGCCATGATAAAGACAAGACTACTGTTTTTAACAGGCCTGGCCCTCAGCCTACTGAGAGCTGGCAGCTCGAGTGAGGTATCTTGTTATTGAATCTGCCACCCATGTTATTGTGGTATCTGTGGTTTTAGGATTTCTTGTTAGGTCCTTGGAATGACTGCTAATGTGTAGTTTTAGCTCTGAATCTGTGTAACACTTCCTCTGAATATCAGTGACACCATATAAAGAACACAGTCAGACTGGGCAAGTAATGATACAGCTGTCTTAAAATAAATGATAACCCTTAACCTCCAAAGGTAAAAGTGATTTTGATTTCTGAAAACTTTACTCCAGCCATGAACATAAATCTTGAAATTATTGGTAAGAAAGGCTAAGTCGTGGCTGCCTATTAAATTTTTAACTTAACATTTATTTTATCTATAATCTTCCCAGCTTTGTCGTGGATTTATTGAATTGAACTAATGTAACCTTAGAACCTAAGCAAAACTGAAAGCTAGGTTAAAGGAAATGAAAAAGAACAGATAAAAGGTAGAATTGGTATTGTTGGCCAAGAGCTTTTCAATGACCAATACTGGGTTGAGGGTGAGGGAATGAAATGCTGTGGTTGACAGCAGGATCAATAGGAGTCATCAGTTGTAGACAATTTAAGTAGAATGTGAATATCCTTGAATGTCTCCAGAGGAGGGCAAAAAGCTGGTGAAAGGGGCTAGAAGAGATGTCCTGTGTGGAGCAGCTGAGGACTCTGGGCTTGGCTTGGAGAAAAAGGAGGCTAAGGGGTAATCTGCTCTCCACAGCTTCCTGAGGTGCTGAGCTCTTCTCCCTGGTATCCAGTGACAGGATGCATGGGAATGGTTTAAAGCTGCACCAGGGAAATTCAGATGGACATTAGGAAGCATTTCTTTACCTAGATGGTGGTCAGTTTCCTAGAGGGGTGGTTGATGCCCCAAGCCCACCAGTATTTAAGAGGCATTTGGATAATGCCCTTATACCTTAACTTCTGGGCAGCCCTGAACTGGTCATGCTTTCAGACTAGATGATTGTTGATCTTTTCCAACTGAAACAGTCTGTTCTGTTCTAGTTTGCATTAGGAAAGCAATGAAATACATAAGTATGTAAAGAAAATAAATGGCAGAAGAGCATACTTATTTTGTCATGGGATGGTATTAAAGAAAGTACCTGGGGTGTTTTTAGTATATTTTACTATTTGGTGTTGGTGACCTAGCAGTGGATATTATTGATATTATTGTCTCATGTAGTAGGTGTCTACCTCTTAAGGAGGTGTAGAAAAACTGGAAGAAATAGAGAGAAACAGTTTTGGGAAGATGATAGATTTGGAAACATGACCTATGAGGAAAGTTGAGGAAAATTAGTTTATTTGGCTAGCAAAGAGAAAACTCCATGGGCACACATGAATATGTTCTGGTATTGAAAACCTTTATGAAAAAAAGTATGATTGAAATTGAGACTGTGATCATTTGTTTCTTGGAATTGAGACTGTGAGCATTTGTTTCTTGGATAAGAGACTGTGATCATTTGTTTCTTGTAAGTGAGCAGATAGTAGGAGGGAAAAAGGGTTTAATTTACAGCAAATGTGATTATGGTTAGTACCTAATCTTTTAAGCTCTTGCCAATCCTTTCCCTCATTTGTAGAAGAGGGAAGCAACTGAGTAGGAAGCAGGAAGGAGATCTCAGATCTCCCTTACAGGGAGTTTTAAAGAAACCACTGTTGTACACAGAGACATTAATTCCATAATAAGGGCAGAAAGCCCTCACAGAAGATTGCTTTTACACTTTTTGTCCTTTCAGTTACTTGCAAAGGCATTGATGTTGCTCATACTCCACTTTTTGGAGTGTTTTGAAGAGAGATGAAGTCATATGTCATTACTCAACCACTTGAAGTTTGTGTAACCCCTTCAAAGTAAATTTTTTTTACCTTGCCATGTTGGAAACTAAAGTTGTTTACACAAAGTGCAAATCCCTGGATTAGTTTTCATATGAGCCTTCTTAAAAGTATACTATAAAATCAAGTTGAAGAGCCTGGCTCTAAGGAAAATATTAATAAAAAGAAGTTCACGGTGAACTCTGGGGAAGTGATAGTTTTATAAATAATTAATAGCTAAAAGCCATTTCAAAAAGATTGGTGCCCTGCTGAGGTCAGTATTAAAGTAGATCCTGGGACTTTCAAAAGCTCTTAAGGTCACCCTTCAAGGTTTGTTTAGGTTTCTGTCTTTCTGGAGTTGAGTTCATTTTATAATAAAGAAAATGCTGATAGCAAATATTGTGAAGACTTGTTTTCTGGTGGTAATATGACACTATTCACTGGGCAGCTCTCTACAGCAGAAGAGTGTTTACAGATATCAGAAGATATGAAGCACTTCTAAGGAAATTCTTTTTGCAAGTGACAGCCCTATGAAACTCAAACATACTTTAGTGATACTGTTTACCATGTAGTAGAGCACTTTAAGGAACAATGCAGGAAGTAGTGGCATACATCTCCTCCTAACATTTTGAAATAACTATATGTGCTTTAGATAGATCTTATATATATATATATATATATATACACAGATTGCTTTGTTTAGTTTGAAATACTTCTGTTCTCACAGATCACATGTCCTTTTCTTTCCCCAGGACTGCAGTACTGAAGCTATATTTGATGCTGTTAGATATAACTGAATCTGTCATTGCCAGAAACACAAGGCCTGATAAGAAATTGTCTTCAAATATAAAGGGAGATTGTCCTTTCTATGAAAAGATTGAAGTCAAAACAGAAATGAACAGGAGAGACAAACTGATATCTCTCTTGCTTAAGTTACACTGAGAGAAGGAGTTTCTTCAAGTACATACTCCAGTTTGTGGCAAATTCAGGATTAGAATCATGATCCTCTTAATCCCTGTCTGGAATGGCTCTGGCCAATAATAAAGGAACATTAGTGTCAAATAGTAGCTCTTTAATATTCCAATGTAGGTATAAATAATTTACACGTTGAAGTTGTACTGGCAGTTTTATTTCATGGTTGAATGTTGCTTAAAATGTTTCTTGTTTTGTAAGGGCTTCATGATGTTTGTTTGAAAATAATAGGTCACTAAATAAAATCAGCTTTAACTGTTACAGAAGAATAAAAACCTTGGGCTTCAGAGTGAATCTGTACCCAAAGGAAACTATGATGATCTGATCCTAATTATCTCAGACTTCTGAATCTTTAAAACTCAGGCAGTAATAGAAACTATTAATTGGTAACAGAATGGTGTGTGTGTTGTGTGTATGTGTGTGTGTGTGTGTGTGTGTGTGTGTGTGTGTGTAGAGTTACATGTTACAACATGAAGGACTTGTGTGAAAATTGATTGAATATCTCTTAATATTTTACTTTTTTACTAGTGATAATGTTTACAAGTAACACTGTCTCTCAACTTACCAAATAAGGTTAGTTCAAAGACACAATATAGAATCAATTTTCATGTCTTTGTGTCCTTTCATCCAGGTTTTAAAAGATTGTGGAGCAATGCAAATCATACAGACAGGTTTTTGATGGTGGTATTCTTTGTTATCTCCCATATGCCCCTTCTCTCAGTCACTTGGTGGAGAGAAGAGGATGAAGATTAACTGGTTTAAAATGATTTTGCTATAAGCGGCTCAAATACATTCACAGTTTAAAAAGGAAATATTTTTCTTTAATTTAAGTAATTCAAAGACCATATGGTACATATCTAAAATCACTTAAGTGGTTAATTGCATGTTAAATTCCTTTCCTCTTCCCTAGTGTAAACAACTGCAAAAATATTTACATTCCCTGCTTTGCCAGATTTATTTATCATTTTATAATAAAAACACAGAAGTGTTATAAATTGAAATCTTAATCTCTTGCTTGACTCACTTTCTAAAATGTCAGCAGTGTCTCTGGGTTGGTTTACTTTGTGCACTTTCCCATTCCTAACAGAAAAATGCAAAATGCTGAAAAACTGAGGAGGATTGACATTAAGCAAGTTAAGGGTGCAGCACAAAATGTGGTTTATTGAAATTAGCTTTCTGTTATTTTAAAGAAGATTAGAAACTGCAGTAAAGGAAGTGGCTTTAAAGCTCTTCATTGGATTTTTTTATTACTGTGAAACTCCAGAATGATGATGATGATGTAATTTTATAAAACTTAGGGGGGCTCAGGCCAAAAATACAGCAAGTAAGTTGACTGAGCAAGCCTCGGCATACCTATGGAGAGAGTTGTTTCTGCCAGTCAGTGACTGCTGTAGCTTTTCCCCAGAGATAGCTACTGGCACAAATACTTTGCAAACTCTGCACTCCAAAACTCATTAATCTGTTTCTTCAAGTGAGAATGAAGATGTCTTCAAAGCATGCTGCAAACACATGTAACAAACTAATGCAATAGGAAAAAAAGTTCTGTGATTTGTTTCGGAACAAAAGAGTGAATTCTTTAAGCCACAAAGCATATGTGAAAACCCTTTTCTCATTTTGTAAAAGAAATGACCAGTTTAAAGAGAAAAGTGTGAGGAAAACATTCTGATATGTGACAAATTGCCCTTCCCAAAATAAATGCACCCAGTGGCAGAGCTTGTGTTTCAGAGCCTGGCTGCTACAGCCTGAGCTTCTAGCAGTGCTGGGCTTCTAGCTCCCATGACACTGTGGGGGGCAAGAGAACAATAGGAGCCTTACCAGGAAGCTTTTCAGGTTGTGTAACTGCAGGGTCAGTTATTTTGGGAAAGGGAGCATACAAGTGGCTCAGAGAAGAGCATTTAAATCACATAGATTAGCATGCTAATTCTGGGAGTCACTGGAATGAATGAGACTGAAATTTTCTGTGCATGATGGCTGGATGTTGCTGCAGTTCTGTGCTGTGAAATCAATTGAGTGTCTTCCTTGAATTTAGAGAAAAGTGATCTGGGACAGAATATGGGTGTGAAGAGCAGAAAAAGGCAAAGTGGAATAAAAGGAAAAAAAATCTCACAGTCATTGGTTAATACAGCTTTTTTCTGTTATTAAAAGCACTTTTTCCCTCTGATAATTTAAAATACTGCATGCACAGCTGATCCATCAGACTGGCAAACTTGCTGAGCAACATGTAGAGCATCCCTCTGATCTGCATCCCACAGAAAATTTACCTTTTTTTGTGCTGAAAAGTGGCTTCATAGTTCTTCACCTGTAACCTGCAGTTCTTTAAGTTCCACCTCTAGCTCCTGCTGTATAAATGGCTGATACAAGCCAAGAAAACATTGCCCATGCTAAATTTCAGTGTGCTTGTTTGGATGCCAGAGCAATGTTGCTAAACCTTGGTCTCAGCTGGGGACTAGACTGTACTGATTTCCTTGCTAATCACTGTTCTCTTTTGACTCCCAAGTTACCAGAGCCTGGAGCTTCTTCATGACTCTCAGGGGGTTTCCACCCAAGCTGATAGCTAAATTCAAGGGCATTAGAAGCAGTAATACCAAGCTAGTGCCAGACCCAGGGGTTCTTCTCCCAGTAGCCCCTGAAGGAGATAAGTTGGCTGCTCCTCTATTGTGTTCTCTTCCAGAATAAGAACTTAATTAAGAAGGGGGAACACACCAAATATAATTTCCATCAAATATTGTTCCTTGTGGAAACTATTCAAAAACTTGCTCACTGATGTAATTACTGTAGCACACATTTTGTAATTAGAAGACTTAAATGACGAAAATACTTTCCTTAATTTAGTGATGGGTCTTTTCAGGTTCTCACTTGTGTTTTCCATCTTAATATGCATAGCAAAATGGACTTGAAGTAAATGAAATCACAGTAGAAACTGTTGGAAAACCATTCTGAAAAGTCCAGGGCCTAGTCAAAAATTTCTGTAGGCTTGGGCTATTTTCCTTTCTAAAAGATGTAGTAAGATTTCATAGGACTGATTCTGAGTAGTTAGTGGAGCTTCGTGGAATGCAAACAAAAGCTAGGTTAGTATATATTAAGCTACCTGTAGTTCTTTTGTTTCTGTGTTTAGAATCTTACCTACATTTTTATAGCAGATTTTTTTTTTTTTTAATAATCTTAACAGTTCTCAAGTTAGAATTCAAACAATTGAATCATAAATTAGCTTATGTAGTCTTCAAAACAGTTTAACTGATCCTACTCTACTATTAAAATGAATGAAGTGGTTTAACTTCTAAATAGAAGATAGAAATTGTAGTAAATTATTCAGGTTTTTTTTTCTAGAGCCGTAGTCCTATCCTTTCCAAAGATAACAGGATAAATACTTCTGTCCTCTGTACAGAGGAAACCTATGTGACTAGTTTGGGCAAGACACCTATCTTCATGTAACAAAATAAAATTAACAGAATCTTAGGCTAAGAAAAAAAATCCTAATTAGCTGTAAGAATACAAAAGTATCAGGAAGGTATTTTTATTTGTTACATGATGGGATGGAAAACCATGGCACATGGAACTCTGGAAATATTTCAGACATGGTTCTAAGAGAGGGTTGATTATATTGGTGGAAAAAAGGCCCCTTTAAAAACTGCAGTGGAGCAGTCTGTGAATCTGAGTCGCACACCTTTATTTCAGTCTGTTGTGCTGGATAAAAAAAACAGGCATGAACATGACCTGTGGATGGCATATTATCATAACCCATGGGCTATGCTGTAAAATGCACTGTTTTATAAACTCCTGGAATGGGTTCATGGAACTTTCTGAAGTAGGTGATTACTCAGTCTTCATTAACTTTCTAGCTGCTTACCAGAAATAAGACATTTAATAAGGGGAGTGCTCTAGTTCTATGTGTCTAACCTTTACCCATTCCAAAAGGCAAATTGATATGTCTTTTTTTTTTAATATGGAAAAAAAACATTCAGCATTGGAAATAACACAAGAAATACAAGTTTTACATCTATAGTGAATTTTATTAAAATGGGTTTTTATGCTAAAAGATGAACCATTTAGTTGTAAGTACATTTACAGTGATGTGTTTGCTTTTTATTGATCATAGAGCTTTTAAAAGGAGTATTAGCCTATATATTATTGAGCTTTTTCAACATTTTATTGCCTGGATTGTAATCTTATCTGTAAGATAAGATAGGAGGAAGAGTTTCTTGATGCAGACAGGTAGATCTGTGTGAATTATGGTAGAGGATGCATCTTAATGTTTAAATTTTTGTTAACAGGTAGCTAAGTCCAGTTTTGGAAATTTAATTTCTAGAACAGCATAGAATCAGAAAATGTCCTTAAGAGTTTAAGTTTCTTAATTAAGTAGCAAAGATGAGGTCAAACAATGCCTTGTATTTGAACAGAGGGTACCGAGGCCTGTTCTAGTCCTGACTCTGAAACAAGCTTTTGGTCCTGGACTAGTTGTTGAGAAGATGTTCTTTTCTTCTTGCTTATTCATAATAGTTTCAATATTGTAATAGTTTCAACAAATCTGGTGAATAGAATTTCTTTTGTGGCAGAAAAAGCATCTTGGAATTTTCACTAAAACGATCTGTTTGGAAATTACTTAGATTTCTAAATATGTGAAACCAATTCATCAGTAAATCTTTTCACATTCCTGGGAGAGTTGTACTTTCAAGTTGAAACTTTTAATCCTGACTTTGAAAACATACTATACAATAAAATAAAAACTGACATGGTTTCCTGCTCAATCTTCTAAAAATGTAAGCTCTCTGATCTGTTTCAAAATGTGCTTTTAGTCTAGTGATTGTGGTTATAATTAAGGGACTACTTTAAAAAACTTTAGCTATAAAGTACAAACACAGCAACCACTGTTCAGAGCAAAGTGGAGAGTCTGTATCCAAGCTGAATGTTTTTATATACTTGCATTACAATGAGATATGGTACAGTTGGTATTTAAAGAAAAGGGACAAAAAAAGTTAATCATTCTTAAGCATCATGCAGGAAGACCCATAGGAAAATTGAAGACTGGAAACATTTTTTCATCTCCTCTAACTTTGCTGCTCCTACTTTAAGCTAGCAGTGTAGGCTACCCTTGGAGGCTGGATTGCTCACCCACAGCAAATTCCATCTGTTTTGAACACCTGTCTTAGGGTGGAGGTAACCATCTTGTTAAAAGTAGCTTTTGAATGTCTGAATTACAGCTAACTTTGAGAACTTTACTTGTAGGTGTTGCTCAGAAAAAGCAGCTGATAACTGTTATCAGTTGTTCACAATGATCTAGATAATAGGTCACTATATATATATTTATATATATATATGTGTGTGTATATATATAGGTCACTGCTTGCTACTTTTTTAAGGTAAAAAGATTTATTAAAAGCCATATAATTCCTTTTTCCACCCTCTCAGTTGGGGATTTCTTATACACATGCATCTTTGACTTGGCTAATGGAGAATAAGATGATGATCAGCACTTTCTTGAATAAAGAAAGAGTTTATATCAGCTGTAAAAAATCAGGAGATTGTCACAGTGTGATAAAGTAGCATAGTCAAATAGTTATGGAAAATTACTAATGCCCCTTCATTTTTTCTGTTTGGCTGCCTCAGAATTTCAGCCATTGACTCTGGGATAAGAACAAGCATCTAACAGCCCATGCATTTAAATTTAAAACATCTGTTATACTACTTGATTGTTTATCTTCAAGTTCCTGTTTGACTCTATTTTTTATAGTACCTACAAAAATCTTGACAACAGTCATATCACAAGAATGTTTAGAGCTTCAACTTTGGATAGCAGGACAAATAAGACAGGGCATTTGCTTCCTCCTTTTCCTCCCCTTCCTCAAAGAGACAGAAGGTCAGAGTAATTTTCCCACTCCTTCATCTATACATTTGTCCCTCTTCTGTTCAGAAAATATGTTCAAATCTTTTAGAAAACAATGTATTTTCAGCTTGGACCTGCTTGCCTTTCCACAATGCACCAGAAAGGTGCTGAAATCATCATCCTTGAAGCTAATGAGACAGAGCCCTGAGAAGCATCATGAAAGCTGGCTCTGCTTTGAGCAAGGGTTGGACCAGATGACCTTCAGAGGTCACTCCCAATTTAAATTACTCTGTTACAGTAAAGGAGATAAAAAAGTGTATTTCTGTGAAAGAAAGGATGACAAGGCTGATTTTCTCTGCTAAGAAAACCTAATTTAACAGTCAACACCAAAAAACATTAAAAAAGGAGTCTGCCATCACTGGAGTGAGTCATATAGCCAAATAACAATATGTAAATGAATAACATTTTAATTATGGATGATAATCTGCAATATATATGCATTTTAAAGTGTGCAAACAAATCCATGAACAGTGGCATTGCATGTTAATGTAATTTGAGTTTTTTTGATATATGTAAATCTGTATTTCTTTATACTATTAAATGCAAGTCCCTATTGTAACTTTCTCTGTGGCAAATGTTTATAAATTGAGATTTTCCAAGTCTTGACACTGCACTTGCCCTCATGGACAATGATAAAATGTGGTTTTACTTATACTAAGGTAATTGTGATTTTCTTTCAAGGCCCGTAGAACAACACAGCTATTATCAAATATGAGTGCATTTATTTTACTTCTTTGTATTCTCTCTTTCAGACCCTCTTTATGTATAATTTCAATTATGATGATCAGTATATTGGGTATGCAGTATGTAGGTTGCAAAATACTTTTTATAATAAAGGATGTGTTGAATCTAGGATTTCTGTTAGTGGTTTGGGGGTTTTTTCTTTTTTTTTTTTTTTTTTCCCCAACTGTATTTCATTAATAGTAACAGATTTCTTCCACCACACTTAAGAAATGGCAAATAGTTTAAAGGATCTAAATAATGGCATCTCTTTTTTTTTAATTTGTTTTCTCCTTACAGGCCTGGCAACTGAGATTCAGTCATCTTGTGGGCTACGGTGCCAAATATTACTCCTACCTCATGTCTAGGGCTGTTGCCTCCATGGTGTGGAAACAGTGTTTTGCTCAGGACCCATTTGATAGGTAAAAACAGAGAAAATATTCATTAGAAGGAAGTTTCATGCTACTTGCTTCTGGAAAACGTGAAACAAATGGGGCCACGTAGATTAATGGGCACTTTCAATGACAATTAGTTTTAACCTTTTTCTTGATTTCAAAAGGATTACAAGCCAGGGTAGAACCACAGGTATAAAATGTACTTTTAGATATGCTCACTGGTGAAAAAAAATTGTGTGGACATTTTAGAATAGATGTGTACCAGCTGGGAGGCTGGAAAATATGAAAGGCTGAAATCCATATTTAGACGTAATTAGAGAGCTTGATTTTCATAGATGCATATTAATTACTTCCATACATAATAATTACTTGTATTTTCTATTGAAGTCAAAGCAACTGCAGGTATTAAACAAGCTTCATGTCACCAACTTCAAAGCTAAGTATAGCTATCCTACTCAATTTGTTTTCTGAAATTAAAAACGAAATTGTGAGACCACAGTGTCTTGGAGTTCTTAGGTGAGTGTTCAGAGCACTACAGCAGAGCAGCTTTTCTCTTTTCAATGAAGGCTGAAAAGTTGTTCACAAATTAACTTTTATAAACTCCAACACATATTCATATGTATAAAACTTGTCTAGTTCAGTTACTTATAGCATGATTTGGATTTGAGGGGTCATCGTGAAATCATGAGTGTCATTGTTTCAAGATGGAAAATTCCATTTGATCTGTGTCCTATAGTTCTAGAGAGATCCTAGGAGCAAATCTGACTTGAAAGCTCAGCAGGTTGTGTTTGCAGGTGTCTCTAACATCTGTGTTTCTCCAGGGCAATGGGTGAGCGTTATCGGAGAGAGATGCTGGCACATGGCGGTGGAAAAGAGCCCATGCTTATGGTTCAAGGTAGAAGAAATAATAAACTCTATTATACCCTCACTCAAAGAACTACAAATGTAACTGTATTTCCAAATTTGCTCTTTTTAGTTTGTGATTTCCATTGGATTTAGGAAAGAAAACTTGTTCATTTATTTAGTACAGTGGACTGGTCGTCAACTTTATGTCATGGTCAGTAGAACTCCATATGATATGCAAAATAAGAACATGGATAGTTGGGGTGCAGTGTTGGAAGAGGTATTACAAGGCTGTCTCAAGCATGTAGAATAAGAATATCACATGCTTGAAGGAAGATAAATGACACCACTTTTGGATTAAAAAAAATAGTAACTTTTACATACATGGAATTCATAAAGATCTGGTTATTTTATATACAAGAAATTTAACTTGTTTTGGGCATGTCATTTTAGCATCTTCAAAATAGCTCATATGGTATCTCATACAGAAACAGAAGTCTGAAGACTGTAATAGAGCAACATGGTTCATTATTCCTCTCAATACCATATTTACCTATCAAGTCTGGAAAATGAAATGAATGAATATTAATCCATTGGCCTCTGTTCAATCCAATTTGCTAGTCTGGAAGTTTGGGGTTTTTTTCCTACTGATAAGGAAGAGAGTGGTAAAGTTGTCTGTATTTCATCACAAGATTGGCACAGTTTCATAACTGGAACATTTCTGTGCTTTGACCCACCTGTTTATATTTGAGGACATAAACTCTGCTCTCCTTTGACTCATCATATATTAAGCAACTATATATGCTTTAGATTAGTCTATTTATATTTCTGATCTACAGAGTTATTTTTAATTCAGCATGACTTTGAAAACTTGTCTTTCTTCACTGTTCTTCAAGAATATGCATTTTTAACCTCAAAAACTCTATCCCAAAATTAAGTAGACAAGTTGAAAGACAGGAAGCTTTACAAGCAAATCCAGTTATATTGTGTTGTGGTAGAGAAAGAATGTTTTAAAACATGTTATGCTTATCATCTCTGATGCTCCTGGGATGTATTTTTAGTATTTTACTATTTTAAATTTTACTGAGCATGAAATCTTACTAGAATGTCCTAGAGACTATCTTGAAGTTACTGATAGTATGATCCCTTAAATAAAATTTAAATGAAGTTTGCTAAATTAATCTTTGGATGGGCTTACATAAAATCTATGGAAGCAGAACTTGCTTTCCCCCTTGCATGTGAGAGAACACAGTGCAACGTGGTACAATCAGAATGGGGTTGAAAGTATGCACAGTTATTTTGATTAAAACTTGCTGCTGAAATGAATCTGAAAAAAAAGTGACATTGCAGTCCAGGAAATTCCAAGTTAAGTTTAAAGGAAATTCAGATATGGTGAAGTCTGGCAAGGTACAGTGAAAGCACACAAACAAGTTGAACTCTTGTAGTGCAGTAATTAGATATTTTAGGCAATTCAGTCTCATACTTGCAGTCCTGAATTCATGTAGTGCAAATAGTTCTCCAGTGAGTATCAGGACCAATGGTGAATGATGAAGAGGCAATAGCTGTGCATCCTGGGGTTTGAAGACAAGATCAAGCTATGTTTAAGCAATAGTTTTTCACACTAAAGGGTGGGGAACTTCAACAGTAGAATGATTGGATCTTTTATTATGTGACAAAAAAATATATTTATAGAAGATACACAGATTTTTTGTTGTTTTTTTTTTTTTTTAATTTAAATCAGTAATTCCATAAACCACTAACCAGAACTCTGTGTCACTGGAGGGTCATTAGCTGTAGTGTACCTGCTGTTGTCTTTGTTCATGTTTTATAAGAGAACCAGAGAGCAGTAACTCCTCTGTGTCAGCATTAGCATGAGTAGCACTGGTGACAAAAAGTGGCAGAAGTTCTCAAGACATTTTCACAGAATTACAGAATCACAGAATGGTTGAGATTGGAAGGGACCTCTGGAGGTCATCAGGTCCAACCTACCTCCTTAAACAGGGCCACCTAGAGCCATTTACCCTGGACTATATCTAGTTGGCTTTTGAATTCTCCAAGGAGCAAGACTCCACAACCTTTAGGAACAACCTGTCCCAGTGCTTGGTCACCATCACTGGGAAAAAGTGTTTCCTGATGTTCAGAGAGAGGCTTCTACATTTCAGTTTGTGCCCATTGCTTCTGGTCCTGTCCCTGGGCACCACTGAGAAAGGCCTGCCTTCATCTTTGCAGCCTCCTTCCAGGTATTTATACTCATTAATAAGATTTTTTGTTGTTGTTTGGATTTGATTCCCTTGACATTTGTTTCCATTTAAAACAAACAAACAACAAAACCCAAAACGAAGGCTTTATTAAACCTTTTTTAACATTTTCTGAAGTGATCCCTTTTATCTTAACCCTTTGATTATCAATGAAATACAGAAACAGTCACCAATATGGATAGCAGGAGCAATTAAGAAATCAATCACTGAGCAATGCTTTGTCCAAGAGGCTTGCTTTTGGTTTTTTTTTCTCTAGAGAGAAGAGTTCAAGAAACATTTGATTCCTCTGTAGTTTCAGGTTGGCCACAAGGCTCTTGCAGACCTTCTCCTTCCCAGGACTACATGGCATCAGGGATTCCAAATTCCTTTGAAGATATGTAACCCAGGTGTCCCTTCCAGGTCCAGTTGTGTGCTTGTTACAGGTCTGAACAAGACTCAGGTGCAGCATCCCTCCCTCTCTCCCTTGGCACTCCCTGACTGGAAAGAAACCCAGGTGTATAGGCTGAAAGTGAATTGCAGTGTGAAATGAACTGGGTTGGATCATCTGGGAACTCAGTGCATGGAACATATCCTGGAGTGTGGGCTTCTCCTGCAGTTTTGATGCACTCACATTGCCCTTTGGGACTCTGAAGAAGTCCTCATGCAAAATACATGTGAAGTTCTTTTCTGGAATTGTTAGTGCTCTGTTATATCACAGGTAGTCCCACTCAGCTAGGTGCATACACAGTAATCAAACTGAGTGTGTAAATAAACAGGCATTTGCTGCAATGCAGTTGGAAAATTTGTTTTTCCATGCCTCAAATTGTACCTTGTGGAAGGAGTATGATTTGAGTAGGCTGTAAAAAATCTTCAGCTAATGATTTCATGGCTGTCTGTATGAGAAACAGGCATAAATCCTACAAGGTGATGTGAATGGCAATGTATGTTAACTCAAACTACACGGACCCAAAATAATTACAGTTCCAAAGGCACAGAGGCCAAATTTTGCCACAGGCTTTATTCTTCTCCCAATTTTCAGTGATTGTAGGTTATAGCTAACCATCTCTCAAAAGGGTGTGGTTAACCACAGTGCTGTAATGTGAAAGAAGACTTCAAAGCAGAGAAGATAAGCTATGTAGTTGCCTTAGGCTTGGGAGAGACTGAGCTGAAATAGGAGTTGGGCTGAATGTATAAAACACACGCCTAGATTTTCAAACTGCAACCATCAGACCTTGTGGACATCTTACTAAATCATTTAGACTGAAGTGCTGAGCACTTATATCAAAGCTGATCTTGCTTTGATGTATTTCAATGGAGTTTAAAGGGAGACGTGACCATTCTTAATAGATCCCATAGAGTAAGAGGTTAAAACACAAAAATACCATCAGTATCTGTTTCTTTTGGAGTTGTCTCCTCTAAAATCTCTAGTTATTTTATAAGGGCATGACCATTTTACTGCAGTAGGAGTTTTTTCAGCAGTGACCTCAGTTACTCTTCATCTTCCTTTGCAAAAGCCAGTTCTGCTAGCATGTGCTTTTGACATCAATGACAGGAAAACAGCAATGCAGTAGAACACTAATGCAAGAAATCTGAAATCTATTTGTATTATCAAAAGGTGGAACTACTGGGTAGGAGGTCGTTTGACATTGCTATTGCCAGAACAATGTTGAATTCTCTCACATATTTAAAACAAGCCATGTGGAGTCAGATGAATGTGATTTGTAATGAGTTTTGAGTGAGATTTGGTAAGACTGTATTCAGCTGCACTAAAATACATCCAAGTGTACTGTAGTTAATTATGTTTCTTTTATTCATTTTGTAATACCCAGCATTGCAGTGTTTTCATTATTTTCCATTGTTATGTAAGAAGCAAATTAAATTTATGACTATAATCCCAGCATTAGTCTCTTCTCTTCCCCCTAATCTTTATATGGTTAGCATTTCTTCTTTTGCAGAACATTGATAATCATAGTTTTAACAGTTGTCCCCAACAGAATAAATGTTAGTGTGTGAAAAGAATTGGCTAAATATAATCCTGGCTGGCTGCTTTTTAGAAAGTCAGTATTGGAAGGAGGTTTGTGTGTTTTGTGTAGAAGGAGCTTGGGTGGTTTATGACTGTTATGGCCATTTATACACTGCCTGTACAACACTACAGCCATCCCTCCATACTGAAATCTGATTAAAAAGGACCTATTTTCTATAGAAAAAAAAATGCATGACAGTGAATATTCCAGTGGGCTGCTGCCCATGTCACCTTCTTAAGGCATTCTGTCCACTTCTGAGAAACTGCTGGAAAAAAATAGGAGTTTAAACTGGAATTTTTCCAAGGCTGTTAGGGAGCAAATATGTATGTCCCTCATTCAGCCCACCCAGGAACCTGGAGGGGGAATTTGCAAGAGGCAACCTCTCTGGGGAGATTTAGATTAGTAGCTGGTGTCTGGAGACATCTCTTTCTCAGCCCAGCATGTAGCAAGCCATTTTTCAGTGTGAACTAGGAGTAATTCCACAGCAATTTTACTAACAGAGTACATGGCAAGATTACCAAGTAGTTAGAAATATTAATTCTGTTCTCTTACATTTTGAAAATGGCTTGATGCAAACTTCTAGTTAACATTTCAGTCAACCTATGAAA
>JAOEGS010006620.1:50420-67044 GCA_025447755.1 Corythornis vintsioides | reverse complement strand
ATATATGGTATGAGATTTGTTTTAAATCTGCCAGGTCATGGCAGCTTGTGTTGACACTTGCAATGTGTGTTTAAATCAGATTGAAATGGGGTTCTGTGAGGTCTTAGAAAGACAATTCCTTTCAGTTGTTTCACAAAGAATTACCTTGAGCTGGCCTGTTTCCTGGTGAGTTTTGAATCATTATGTTATAGTATAAGGTTCCAGTCTTTTAGCAGCATGCAGTTATAATTTCCACTGAAAGTAAATATTGTTGAGGATGTGAAAGAATATAAAATTATGTTCAGTAGGTATGCTGAGCAGAAAGGGTAGAACAAGGTTATATTTACATTGGCAGTTGTCAGAAAGAACAGATCACTTCAAAGAAGTAAGAAGATTAAATTTTACATTATTTGGCAGCTGTACTATGGGTTTTTTTTTTCTAGTGCAAGTAATGCAGTAAATTTCCATATATAATCTTGAAAATGTTAATAACAGTGAGAAGATCAACAATAATGTAATGTTAACTACAAAGAAACATCTGAAAATAATTTACAGGAGGTAGTCTTGTGTTTTCTAAAAACTGGGATTTTGGGGAGGAAAGTGTGAGATTTTTAGCTTCTCTGTTGATAAATTTACCTGACAAAGTACTTGAGCATGATTTTTCATTATGCTAATTTCCCTTTCTGTTATTCTGTAGCCATATACTGCAGCTAACAAATGATCCAAAATAATTCTTAATAATTCTTAATAAAATAACATCCTGATCCTGAAAAAAAGGCAAAAATAAAACTGCAGTGTCCTGAATATACTTTTATTTGGCTATGTTTCATGCCTTATGAAAAAATCAGATATATTTGTACTTTAAATACGAAATGGAAAGTTTTTAAAGAGTGTAACATGGAGAAAATACACTTTTTTCTGGCTCTGTCAGACCTGAGACTCAGCAGATAAGAATTTAGATGCTTGCTCCATCACTCATTTATTCCAGTCACTTAGAAATGACAGAGATTATGGTTACACATCTTTAATATGAATACAATTCCCTGCTTAAGCAAGATTGCAATGATAAAAGTCAAATAACAGTCTTGACACCTGTCAATTCTGTGATAATGTGTAACAGGTACTTTGAAGAAATAACTAATCCCTATACAGTATAATTGCATTTATTTCTTGACAAAGAAGCATGCTAGCTGTCTCTGTCATACTGTGACATTAAAGGCTAGTTGGCAATAAATCCTACTGTTGGCAAATCTTTCAAGGTCATGGTATTCTTGCTAAGACCTTGTTGTCTTTGTTTTGTAGGTATGCTTCAGAAATCACCTTCAGTTGAAGATTTTGTGGATGCCCTTGTTTCAGACTTAGACCAGGACTTCGAAACGTTTATCATGGACTCATAAAAATGTTCAACAGAGCTGAATTATTTTATGGAAGACTACATACATCTTCATAATTGTGGATAAAATACTGTTGTGATTAGTCTGGCTTCTTGGTGAACACTTGTAAAAGTTTGAATATTCATGTTGGTGGAACAGTAATAAATATTTTCATTGTATCACCTGGTCTCGTTTAGGAGGGTTTACTTTCCACTCACTAGGAGCTTAAGCATGGAATTTGAGAGAACAAATCCTCTAGAGTGTAGTGTTGGAAAATTTGATCCTGTTGGGACAGCTGATGAAATGGTGATTGAACTCATCTGGAGGGTGAGTTGAGTCACATGAATGATCTTTTGGTACACACAGTGGATACAGTATTAGAACATGCCTGTCGAGTGTCATGACCCAAAAAAAATTGTTCTCTCAGGCTCATGGATATCCTTTATCTTTTTTAACCCCATTCCTTGTGGGAGTTATGCACTGAGGGAAAACAAATTCTTTTGTTTTATTGGGTAGTGGTGGTTTAATTTTGCCTATTACTTTAAGGGCTTTGCTGGGTGAAATCTGTCATGTTTTAGTGAATATGGATTTGCAGGCATTTTGATGATTCCACTGCAAAGAACTATGGAAAATTACTATGGAAATATTGCAATGTTGTTGCATAGGTAGATGCTGAATCTGATCCCTGCATGTTTGTTCACATGGAGTTACCTTTAATGATGAGTGGATGAGTGTTGGGGAACTGTTTAAAGTCTAGGAGGGCAGATTTTGGTGAGGAAAAAATAATTCACAACAAAGATGACTTTCCAGGATGGACTGCAGCAGTTTAAGGTTGCATGTTATATGATGAACAAAGGCAATATTATCAGTGGGTTTTCTTTTTCTCTTGAGGTAAATTATGAAACAGTAAAAAAAAAAAAAAAAAAGGATTAATTTTTCTGTAGAAATGTCTTTTCAAGGTACTCTGTAGGTTGTTACAAAGGTGTCACAACTGTCCTCCTCAGAATAAATGCTGTGAAAGGAGCAAGAGAGAAAGAGAACCAAGGCTGTGAGATGAGGGCAAATAGCTGCAAGAGAAACAAGTGAGAAAAAAAATGATAAAAAAGAAGTTCAACCAGAAAAAGGGTATGCTTTGGAAGGGTTAAATTTAAGAGTGAGAGCTGTTTGGATGATGGGCCCCATTTTTTAGCAGACTGTGTTATCAGCCAACATTTAATATTTTACCCAATTTTTTCCTTGTAAGAATAGCACTGCCATTCTGTTTGAAAGGGTTTTAGACATTTTTAAATATGAAATATTTGGATTGAACAACAGCAGGCATGTTTTCAGACATGTACCACAGCAAGGCTTCTGTGTTGTATGCCTGTCTGACTTCATTTTGTATCTGCAGTTGGTCCCTACCAGGAAAGCATGAATGGTTTCACTTGACCAACGAGGTGAGTATTGTGCTGTAAGTTTACTGATTAAAACCCCACAAAAAAAAGCCCCAAAAACTAAATGTAAATTCAGGCGTTTGTGGAAACATGTTGTGAAAATGGGAAGTTCTCAAAAGGATATAATAGCTCGTGAATATAAATTTCACAAACCTTTGTAGGCTACTTACTGGAAGTATGTTTTAATGGGAATACAAGGGTGTTGCTAAGGAGCCTTGTGGTGTTTGTTACCTGTTTTGTGTACTGGAGCAAACTACCAGTAATGTTTATCTGGAGTTGGCACATGTTGAAAGATTTATTGTGACAAAAGGAAATACTCATGCTGACTTGGCCCTGGAAACGCTACAGTAAAGAAAATAAAGCATAATTGGCAGAATAAGCAGAGCATTTAAGAGATTGCTCCTAGGTTTTAATTTGAAGGAAATTCTAGTGATGTTGGTTTTAGAGTGTAGATACTTTATCAAATTATATGTAGTTGTCACACTGTGTTACTTATGCCCACTGTTGCTTTTACTTCCTTAATTCACTGTCTCATTTGATCCTTCTGTTAACAACAGTCTTTTCAAGTTTTTATCAGTGGTGTCAAACATAATCTTTCTAATACTGAAATCACATATAGACAAAAAGAAAGGAAGAACATCTTGGGTTTTGCCAGGGCACAGTGGACTGTAGCTTGTTGCAGATTCGTAGCTCTTCAGGCATTTAACAAAGATGGGAGCTGGTAAAAGAAAATGAACATAACTCAGAACGACATCTTCAAGTTTTTTGTGAAGAAACTCTATTGATTCCACTAATTTTTGTTTTATGAAATAACCTTTGAGGATTGAACAGTAAATGTGATTAAGCCTCTTGAGAATGTATTATATCACCATTATGTTGATTACTAAAGAAGGGGAAGTATTACTCTAATTATTTTTCTTTCTGTTTTGGTAGTTTCTAAAAATGCTTCCAGCTGTTTAAATGTCTGATGCTTATTCCTTTTTTCTTCTTCTTTTTTTTTTTTTTTTTCCTTTTTAAGAGACTTATTTTCCAGCAAATATGTGTACTTTCAGTAATGTGAGCCTTCTCTTGTGACCAGCAGTGTAAGTCTTCATAAATGTAAAAACCACTGTAATCCATTTCCAGCATTCCATGTTTTCCCACTGGGCCTGCTGAATGAGCTATCCAAAAGTTGGTTTTATAATACTATAATGCAGCATTGTGCTTTTAATCTAAAATTGTACTATGTTGTGGATTTTAGCTGCTACAGAATATCAGAAAGCAAGTAGTGAACATCTTCAAAAGAACTTATAGCCTTATGCAATCCTGAAGTAATAACACATAATTAAGACACATCAGAAAAACACATGTGGATTAGGTTTGATAGTCTGAGGTGTCAGCTCTGCTTTCTTTTTCGTGTTTGATGTGATTATTTTTCTGATTCACTTAAGATAGACTGAAATATTGCTTAATAGTTGCTTTCTGGTGACATAAATGCAGCTGCTGCTGTGTGGAATTCACTAAACATCTTACCAGCAAAGATGACAGGAGCAGAGGGCAGCAGTTAATTGAAAAAGGCAGGGAAGAGAAAGGCAATAGAGCAAGGAAGAATTGAATATAGATTAGAAACAAGGCATGAAAAAGAGTTGATACAAAAGCAAGATGACCTCTGAGTTCAAAACTTGGGGAGAGTAAAAGAGGGTTTCCTTTCCAAAGCAGTAAGTCTGAAATGGAAACTTCAGCAGCGCTGGTAACAGGAAAAGCAGAAGTGTTCAAAAATATTTTTGCTTTGTCTTCAGTGGAAAGCCAGATGGAAGAATTCATACCATATGTTGATAAAATCCTTTCTGTAGCAGCTTGTACAGTGGGACAGACTTAAATCAGTGTACAAAAATTGAAAAGTAATGTATAGCAAAGTAATGAGGCTAAGTATCACAGAGATACTAAGATGGAAATTAAGAGAATAGATAATTGCAACACAACCATATTGTTGGGTCAGAAAATACGTATTTCAGCTTATCAGAAGATTAAAATATCTTAATTGTGATACAAAAGCAGAAATGTGAAAGGTTGAACACTGGTCTGAAAATAAGTGTTTAACAATAGCCAGTAGCTGAAAGTTGAAATGAGACAAATCTGCCCCAAATTTTGAGTTTTCTTTTTTTGACAGCAAGAACAACTGAGCACTGGAACACGCCTAAGGACGGTGTTGGAGTTGGCTGGTCACAACTAGAAATGTGCACAAAAACTGGACTGTTTCTCAATAATAAGTCCTAGTTGAGATTAATTCAGAGAAGCCCTGTAACCTTAGTTATGCCAGGGAACACCCATCTTTTCTGGTCTGAGGAGCTTTGAAGGAAGATTGCTCCTTTGGAAGGAGGCTTTGCCACGAGGGTAGCAAGTCCACGCTCGCTGGTAACTGTCCTGCTGATGGCTTTATGGCTAGGGAGGATTTCATGAGTGGAGAGCTGGAAAAGCAGTATGAGCCAAAGCACCTCTCCTGCTTGCTGTTAAGTGGGAGGCACTGTGCAGCTGCTAATTCAGATGGCTTCTAGGCAAAGCATTGGAGATATTCTGTTCCCAGTTTACGTGGTGTTGGGAACAAGTTCAAGTGAGTGCTTTTCCCTGGCAGGTTTGCAGTATACCAAAAGCAGGGTATTACATTAAAATTAGAAGACCTAAAGAACTTGAGAACTGAAAATGCACACTTGCAGAAAGCAAACACATAGATTTCCTTGGGAGAAGGACCGTGGGAGAACAGCTAGCATGCTTGGGGAGGAGATAAAAGATAAGGAGGTATAAATCAGCACCAGCAGGACTGCCTGTTGGCCCTTCTGATCTTCCCCAGGCTGAGTTTTGTTTACCTTTTAAGTTGGCTTCAGCAGATGGCTCTTTAAACAGAGCATCACCACACGCCGGAGCTGCACAGTTGTAGGAAACAGTTACAGCTTGTTCTTTGGAGGAAGCATCCAACAAAATCTGTTCAAGACAGGATAGCAAATCAGAAGCAAAGAGCAGATAAAGATCTGACAGGATGAATAGTTGGTGCTCTGCTGGCGTGTAGATTAGAAAACTCAAGAGGAAAGGGAGTTGGATGCGTCTTGCCACGGAGTTGCCCACAAGCCTGTAGCCTCTAAGGCAGCGTGTCGATGGCTACTGGTTCCCTTTGTGCTTGATGAGAAGAAAAAGGTGCCTTCAAAATGGGATGCATCTGACTTACCTTAGGATGAGATGAACCAGCTTTTTCACCTGCCTTTGTTGATCCAGAGTATAGAATACAAGTGTCAAGAATCCCGTTTTTAATTCAGGACACCTCAAAGCAATAAACTAGTCACTCTTTTTGGTGACTATAGCATTTTTCAATCATCAAATGCCCCCATTGCTTGCTTTTACTGCTTGTCATATATGACTGAGTTTCTACATTAATGACAGTATCATCTAGTACAGTATTAAAATAGTTACAGAAGATGCTTTCAATTAATCTACAGGATGTGGGTTTTATGAAGTTTAACAAGAGCCAGTAGCTGAAAGTTGAAATTAGACAAATTTACCCCATATTTTTTAGTTCCTTTTTTTTTTGACAGCAGGAACAACTGAGCACTGGAACACACCTGAAGGATGGTGGCTCGAGTAGCTTTTGGCAGATGTTCTTCAACTCCTTCCAGCCCCCCTTACTTTACTCCTCAAACACCTCCAAATGACCCCCTTCTCCTTATAGCTGCAGAGAAGCATGGTCCAAGGGGGTAAGAGGAGGTGAAGGGGTGATTTGAGCTGTGACTCTGACCTGGTGGTTCTGGTCATGTCAGAGGAAAAGCAAAATTGCAGAATGGTAGATTCTTCTCACCCTGCCCACAGCTGCTGCTGACACATGCCCATATAGCCTGATGTTTATCCCATGCTTGAACAGCATATATCACCTTCAGTCCCTGTGCTGGGGGAGATGAATGTTGGGAGAGCTGGGCCTTGGGGAAATGCACCAAACATGACCCACTGAGAAGGTGAAGTACCAAGCCAGGGCAAGTTGGGATGGGAGAGCTGCTGTCCTAGTTTGGACAGGTATTATCTTAAATTTTTATAAATGCGAGACCAGGGGCTTATAAGGAGACAAGAATTTATTTAAAAAAAAAATATATAGAGAGAGGTATTTGTATAGAATGCAAAACCAAACAACAATGTAAAATCAGTGAACTTTGAAGCAGCAATATATAGCAGACACAGATGGCCACCCTTCCCTCCAACAGGGGCCGCCGGGAGCGGGGAAGGGAAGAAAACAGGGGAGAGAGAGAGATTTGAAAATCCCCACTCGGGTTCACTGTGCACAGGAGAGAAGTAGGGTTCCAGGGGATCAAAGTGTCAGATGAACCCAAAAAATACACAGCTGGCAGAGGTGCTCTGGGGAATCGTGGTGATGAAAACTGGTTGGAGAAATTCAGGCTGAGAAGATGAAAACAGGCTCATGAGCAGCAGCTTCCTTCCTCCCAGGTTTACACTGCAAAAGTAGAAAAGAAAGCCTCCTGAAAACCACTCTTCTTCTGTTCCTGCCTGTGTGCATGTCCAGGCCACCCCCGGCCCCACCCCCACAGTCAGGGAAAAAAAGAAAAGATTTTTTCCTTTTAAAAGGGATTTGCTACCCCTTGACAGCCACGTTAGGCTGCACGCCACAGGACAGCAGCTCTCAATGCACTGCAGGCAGCTGCACCTCATGGAGAACAGTAATTTCTCCATAAGTGTTTGAATAGTGACTTGTCCCTTAAATCTGTTCAGAAACATGTGTTTGGCAGCTATTTGCAGCAGCCCTTAATGTAAGCACTGTGCAATCTCATCAAGCTCCTCTAGCATACTCATAAGAGGTTAGCAGGGTATTTGTTAAAAAAGTCTATTTATTAATGGTATCCAGAAGTAGTCACAAGGGCTCAGTCATAGCCTACTTTCAGTGTTTCAAATACATACAAAAAAGTCAGAAGGGAGATATGCTGGTGTCATGTAGTGCACACTCCTACCAACCTTACTTTCCTTCCTCATGAAGCTGGAATCCAGTTAACTCAATTTGCAGCCCTCTGCATAGAGCCAAATCCTCATCCAGGATAAATTTCCATAGTTCAAATGAAGTTATTAAAAACCTACATAATTTATACCTGTTAAGCATTTCCCCTGAGGCCATTTGACAAGCATCCCAGCTCCTGGTAGCTGAGCCCCAGCATCTGTTCTGGGCAGACATGAGCTGTGCAGAGGCAGCTTAGTGATGGCCTGGGAGGAAATTAGCATCTTCATCTTTGAACAGCTGGTAATGCTGGAGTCCAGAAGTGATTCCATTTCTGCACATGGATTTTAGAAAAGAAAAAAGCAGCAAAGTTGCATTGAAAGTCTTGGCTTACAAAGCTTCTCTTGACATACAGATGTGCTCAGTTATCTACTCTTTAGTTCCAAGAATATAGTTGTAACAAAATAATTATATAACAGAGCCCTGGGGGAAGACAAGACAAGTGATACAGCAACTTTCATGACATACTAAAACTTCTATAAAACTGCCTGTATGTGTTATCAAAATGATTCATGCTAGCCATAGTAAATCCCAGTCATTGCAAATGAGAATTGAAATTCCAGTTCACTGTCAACATTTGAGCAAATAGCACACAGTGCTATGATAGAGTTCAAGAAGTGTCCTGGTTTGAGCTACAACAGAACCAATTCTGCTCAGTGATTTTATTTCTCAGCTCTCTTCTAACTAACTGCACTTTCTGAAGTTAATGACATGCTTTTGCAGACACTGGCTGCAAAAAACCTGTACATCAGTTCTGTAACAGAGAAAAGCAGCAGCTTTGGCCTTCTGGGGGCTTCACAATGTATGTGTTGTTCCCCCTCCCGACGCACTGATGGACCCCATGCTGCTGAAAGGGCTGTGGCATGTTTGGTGGGTGGGTGCTGCCCACTCCATGCTGCCTATGTCTGTCTGTAGCCCCCATCAACTGCAACCTGACTCAATGAGGGGCTGCATTTTACTCCAGAGGATGAAATTAGAAATATTATCCTCCATCTGCACCAGTGGCTGTACTCACTGTGCTTTGCAATGTCATCAGCACTGATGTTGCTGGCAGGGGAAAACCACATTGCAGAGGAGTGCAATTTCCACCTGGCCGTGTCCTGCTGAAGGCTGCAGCTCAGAAATTGCTGCTGCTGTTGAGGCCACATGTGAAACAAAACAGAAGTGCAGGCAGCCTTTGGCCTTGGGTTCCATGAGCAGCGATGCTCACACACAGCTGCTGTGCCTGGGTGGGTAGGAGGCAAGGCTGCAGTTCCACTCAGACTCACCTGCAGGGATACACTGGAGAGGGGACTGAGACCTGTGAATGTGCACAGTGAACCCAAGATGTGTTCAGTGGGTTGCTGAACGCTCCATTCTGTGCAGTGAGTGGCACATAGTGAAGTCCCAGGACCAGTTCCAGCCAAAAGCAGACTGGGTTTTGACCTGCTCTTGTTCCAGCCCTCCCAGTCCAGGTGTGCTCTCAGCAAGGTATTGCAAACCTTTTTGTTCTTCAGCTCTGCTGAAAGCAAACATCTGGTGAACTAGCCTCCAGGTGTGGCACCAAATTTAGGGGTCAGGCTAAGTTCATGTAATTTATACATCCTTCTGGGCTCCTTAAAGTAATTCCCGTTACACTGATTTTTACACCCATGCTTGCTCTAGCTGCAGATTTTTCCATCCTTTACTCATTACCTTTGAGTCTGGCCCACTCAATCTAAATGAGAAAATAGCATTTAGAAGGCCAGTCCCAGCTTCATACATGATCTTCTCTAGTGTTTCTTTCTGGAGCACTCAGGCTTTTCCACTGGGCAGTGTACTGGCAGTGACTTCTTTAGCCTGGATTGATCTCAGGGGTCTGAACAGAGCCATTTTGTCCAGTGGGAGCATGTTGGTGCCCACATTGTGGATATACCAGAAAAAGATAATGCATCCTAAATTGGGATCCTTCAACAAAAAGCTGCTACAAAAAAAATAACCCCACCCAGAACGATACTGCAAAGCTCGCAGCACTATGATGTCAACATTTTCAGCCTTTTCTGAATCTGGGTTGTCATATACTGAAAATTGATGAATTAATCTCAGTCAAGGATTATATCCATCAGCTGCTGGATGTCCTTGAGCAGTGCTAAAAGGCTCACCCATTGTTCTGCGGTGACTCACTTCACAGCAGGTAAGACTGTACTGGGGAGAGGTGTCGCAGAAAAAAGCGCTGAGGAAAAACTCTTTTTCTGGGGCTTTTCCGAAGCTTTTTCCAAGCCGGGACAAACTCTGCAGGTGCTGGGGATGGTGCCGGCGTAGGAGGGCTGCTGTGAGAGCCGGGGTGGAGCCAGCACACCCGCGGTTCATTGGGGCTATAATTAGCCTCAGGGAGGGCACTGACTAGTAGCTGCCTACAGGGTATGAGGTAAGTGACCCTTTGTTCCTGCTATTGCGGCTGTTACCAGCATGTTGGACGGGAATTGAGTGTTTAACTTAATCAAGGAGTCCCGGTGGCAACTCGGGGGAGGAGAGCTGTGCTCCCAGCACCCACTCAAAGGAATCTTGGTGTTCAAGTCATAGGTTGTGAGGAATGTCACAGCTTTTCACTGGTAGTTGGGAGCAATCCTGTCTGAGTGAGGTGGGAGCAGGTTGATGACCTGCTGGGCCAGGTGGCACAGCTCCAGGATGAAGTGTTGCAGCTTAGGGAGGAGGTCAGTAGGCTAAGAAAAATGAGGGAAAGCGAGAGGGAAATTGACAACTTCCACAATCTGGTTGTGAAAGAGCTGAAAGAAGTGGACAGGTTAAAGAGGAGCAGGGAGTGTGAGGAATTAGGGGACGGGTGAGTGGCACAAGGTCCCTGCTCTGCGTCGCAAGCACCACTGCCGGGTAATTCCCCCACTCCCTCAGCTGTCTTTGCATAGCAGGTACAGCGCTCTGCAAGGGGAACTGGACAACAGTGAGGAAGAAGTTCTCCCTGCTTGGAGGTGTCACCAAAGCCTAGTCAGACTACCCTTGGCATTAAAACCTTGTCAGTAAAAAAAAAAAAAAAAAAAGGGCCATTGTCATTGGTGACTCACTGCTTAAGGGAGCAGAAAGCCCAATATGCAGACCAGACCTGCTGCACAGGGAGGTCTGTTCCTTCCCAGGGGTCAGAGTTAAAGACCTAAGGAAGAAGCTTCCTTCCCTGGCACGGCCCTCTGACTATTATCCCTTTTTGTTGTTTCATGAGGTATTGATGAATTAGGTAGAACCATTCCAAGGACAATGAAGAAGGATTTCAAAGCATTGGGGTGCCTGGTCAAGGAATCAGGAGCACAGATTGTGTCTCCTCTACCCTTTCAGTTGTGGGGAATGAAGAGGGATTAGGCAGAATGTACCAGCTGAGTAATGCCTGGTGTGGCTGGCAGGGGATTGGGGTTTTTGACAGCAACTGGATTTACAAGAGGCCAGGTCTCTTAGAGGCTCAGAGAAATAGCCTATCCCACAGAGGGATAAGGGTTTTGGGAAGGAAGTTGGCAGGGCTCATAGAGTTTTAAACTAAGTATGAAAGGGGGTGGGAGTGAAGTTGGGATCACTGAGGAGGAGCTGGAACAAAGTATGCTGGTGCTTGTGGTGGAGGAGTGTACTTGCAAGATTGTATGATCTTGTGAATTGGCAGGGGATCAAGGTGTTGTGACAGGTTGCAGGCAGAGCACAGGGGTCATTGAGAGGTCGATTGCTGTGGAAACATCTGAGTATCATCAGGGGGCTCTAGGTACCTTATCAAGGGCCCAGCTCAAATGCCTTTATATGAATGTCCATAGCTTGGTCATTAAACAAGA
Source organism: Corythornis vintsioides (assembly GCA_025447755.1). Classification (NCBI taxonomy): domain Eukaryota; kingdom Metazoa; phylum Chordata; class Aves; order Coraciiformes; family Alcedinidae; genus Corythornis; species Corythornis vintsioides. The sequence goes on along the minus strand of JAOEGS010006620.1, from coordinate 55,457 downwards.
GGAGATGGAGATGCTCGTGAGTCTGCAATGCTGTGACCTGATTGGCATCACAGAGACATGGTGGAATGACTCCTGACATTGGTGTGTTGGACTAGGAGGGTATAAACTGTTCAGGAAAGACAGGCAAGGGAAATGAGGAGGGGGTGTTGCCCTCTATGTCAATGAGCAGGTAGAATGCATGGAGCTCCACCTGGCAAGTGTTGATGAAAGAACTGTCTGTGGAACATGGTTAAAGGAAGGGTAGGAGACTTTACAGTGGGTGTGTGCTACAGACCACCCAATCAAGAGGACCAAGTGGATGAGGCCCTTCACAATCAGATAGGAGTTACTGCTCATTCACAAAACATGGTCCTCATGGGGGATTTTAACCACCCCAACATCAATTGGAAAAGCAACATAGTGGGGAACAAGCAATCCAGGGGATTCCTGGAATGCATTGATGATAACTTCCTTCTCCAAGTGATAGAGGAAACAACAAGGAGGGGTGCCATGTTAGACCTCGTTCTCAGGGCTCTGTTCTGGGTCCAGTGCTGTTCAACATCTTTGTCAGTGACATGGACGATGGCATTGAGCGCACCCTCGGTAAGTTTGCTGACCACACCAAGCTGTGTAGTGCTGTGGACTTGCTTGAGGGAAGACATGCCACCCAGAGGGACCTTGACAGGCTTGAGGAATGGGCCAGTGTAAACTGCATCAGCTTCAACAAGTCAAAATGACAGGTCCTTCACCTGGGTTGGGCCAATCCTAGACTGGGCACAGAGTGGGTTGAGAGTAGCCCTAAAGAGAAGGATTTGGGGGGTGTTGATAGATGAGAAGCTCACCATGAGCCAGCAGTGCTCATGCAGCCCAGGCAGCCAACCACATCCTGGGATGTATCAAGAGAAACATAGCCAGCAGGTCAAGAGAGGTGATTCTCCCCCTTTGCTCTGGTGAGACCCCACCTCAAATACTGTGTCCAGTTCTGGTGTCCCCACCATAAGAGGGACATAGATCTGTTGAAGCTCATTCAGAGGAGGCCACAAGGATGATCCAGGGGCTGGAGCACCTTTGCTACAAGGACAGGCTGCAGGAGCTGGGATTGTTCAGTCTTGAAAAGAGAAGACTTTGGGGGGACCTAACAGCTGCCTTCCAATACCTGAAGGGAACCTCCAGGAAGGCTGGGGAGGGACTTTTTCCAAGAGCTTTGACTGATAGGACAAGAGGAAATGGGTTTAAGTTGAAGGAGAATAAATTTAGATTAGATTTTAGGAAGAAATTCATCAGTGCAAGGGTGGCAAGACTTTGGAATAAATTGCCCAGAGATGTTGTGGCTGCCCCCTCCCTGGAGGTGTTCAAGGCCAGGTTGGACAGAGCCTTGAGTAGCCTGCTCTAGTTGAGAGGCTCCCTGCCCATGACAGGGAGGTTGAATTAGATGATCTCTGAGGTCCCTTCCAGCCTAGGCCAACCTAGGGGGTGGGTGTACTGCCTCCCAGCATCTCCTGGTGCCTTCAGAGACACTTGCCTATTTCAGACCAAATTTAAAAGGGATTTTTCATTCCACCTCTTCCATCTTGCTGTAATAAGTTTTAAAATGGTCTAAAACATTAGTGTTAAAATAATTTTTAAAGCCTCTTGTGGCTCAACTTAGAAGTCAGCCCAACCTGCTTTGATTCACCCATTCAGGAAAAGGAAATTAAGTTGAACACCAGGTCAGGAGTGTGCAAAGCAGATCTGATATGAATATTTATTTTGCTACAGGAATTTGTGATAAGATTATCTCAGGCAAGGGAAAGTGACTGTTCCAGACAAAAACAAAATAATAAAAAAAAAGGAAGTTTTTTGTTTCCCGTTAGTTTAAACCATCATAATTTCCAGCTTTCCTGACTGTAATCTTTTAAATAATTTTTTTTATTGCTTTAGGATAAGACCCATTATTAGCTATTTGACCAGTTCCCCACCTGTATTTTTCACAGAGGGTTCTTGCAGAAAAATCCTGATCAGGTCATGTACTTAAAAATCACCATTACCCTCAGCAATTATCTCCTATTTTAGAAGCACCTATCCACAGTAATCTGACCAAATAAATTCCTGTTTGTCTTTGAATTTGAGCTCCCTGCCTTTTTGGAAATTAAGCTTTTCCCATTGTCACACAGGCCAGCATTTGCACACCCTAGTTGGGTACCTTTGTTTCCCTCTCATTTATTTCCTTTGCTTGTGTCAGGACTGAGCAAAGCTTTAGAGATGCTTGTGTACGTAGTGCTACTCTTTATGGGTTCATGAAATTCACTCTGAAATTCTGCTTTCATGTGGCAATGAAGATGTTCCCATGAGAATGTGAAACACAAGCCTGGAGGAAAGAAAGCAAAGAATAACCTGAAAATGGCAGGAATGATAAATAAGGCAGGACAGGAGGGAAGAGATAAACCTGGAGGAGAGGGAGAAAGAAATACATTCCTGTAAGTGATTGGAAAGAGCCTGCACAGTGAGATGTGCTACTATTCCTGACACTGGGCTGTTACTATTCTGACAAGGGGATGGGGAGGACAAACCCTCCTGTATCAAGAAGGAGGGCTAAGTGCTGAACAACTACTTCATGAAATCAAATGTTTATGAAGAAAAAAAGAAAGTAAAACTCTTGTTATGCTTGAGGGGCAGGGTGATTGTAAAGATCAGAAGCATTTTCCTTCCTATTTGTCTTCCTATTCAGCTCAAGGTTATTCAGCTAAGCTTTTAATACACAAATAGGAATTTGGCTAAATTATGCTCCAGTATAATTCTTCATTAAGTTTTTCTCTCCTGTATATCTTTTTTTTTCTTTTTTTTTTCTTTTTTTTTTTTTTTGTTGTTGTTTTCTTGGCTTGATTTGAACTACTCATAAGGTGTGATTCAGTAACAGGTTTTTTTTTTTAAATAATTGGTTGCTGGTGTGGATTGGAGTTGCTCTGGTCAGAGAGGTGTTTTTACTTTTTCTGGCCTGCTTCCTGGACTAGGGGACATTGCAGTAGAGAGAGACACTGGTAGCATCATGAATCAGCATCTGATTCCTGGGCCATCTCCTGGGTGCATCCCTTTGCCAGGAGAAAATGGAATCAGAGTCATTAAGGGCAGCTTGTGAGTAATGCAACCTAAGCAATGTTTGAATAGAGTCTTTTTGTTGGTTTGTGGTTGGTTTGTTTTGTGTTTTTGTTTGCTTATTGTGTTATTAGTTTGTGTGTGTGGTGGGTTTGTTCTTTGTGTGTATTTTGTTGTTGTTTTGTTTTGTTAGAATGACAGGTAATTGAGACAGTTAAACCCTTTAACCCTCTAGGTTCAACATTGCATCTTTATGGATTTTTAGACTTCCAAGCACATTTAGAGCTGATTTCTGCTCAGCTGGGAGACTTGCAGAGGGCAATATGCCCTCTTGAGAGGACACACATCCTCGTGGAGAAAATACTCTTATATGAGACTTCACAGCGTGGTGTCATGGAGTGAATTTTTTTTGAAGTAAGGATTTTTTTTTTCTATTTGTAGTCTCAATGCATCAAAAAAAAAAAGGTAATGAATTTTGACAAAATATACTGCATTACTTGGAATGTGTCTGTTTTGGTATCTCAGTCAGAAAGGTATTCTCATTTTTGCACAGGGGTGGTGCCCTGGTAACTTTTATTAAACCTTATTCCTAAGGCAACAATAATGTTGAAGCTTGATAAATTAACACAGCTACTGCTGTGTCTAGCAACATAAGCCAACCTCAGGTTGGTCAACAATATTTTTCTCAAAACAGAGTGAACCAAATAATCAAACTGATACTTGCTGTTGATTTTTTTCAGGTTAAATTCAGCTACTGTATGTTGCAGGAGTCAGCAAAAATACAGATGTAAGCCCATGGGTGGTGTATGAACAAAGCTGGTGCATTAAATGCTGTTATTGAGCTGATTCAGGATCTTCCTCCTTTTGCTTTAAATGAGTGCTTTCCCTTAAACTGTTGATTACAGACTAGATTTTGGTATATTATCACCTATGCTTAGGAGAACTTTTGTGTGCTGAATGGCATGTGAATCCATAAATAGAGACTGGGACCTGAGCAGAAGAAATGGAAAACTTCATAAAGCTTAGGGAAAGCACTTTCTAAAACCTCTTTTTTTTGTGTGTGTGTGTGTGTGTGTGTGTGTGTGTGTGTGTGCTTTTCCACCAATGCTTTAGAAAAATGTCATTATAATCTTATGAACAAGCCAAATCTTCCTTTGTCAGCTCAGTGAGAAAAAAAAAAAAATCCAACTGTGATAAGGAAGGATTTAGAAAATCAAATGATGGGAAAAAAAAAAAAATCATCTCAGTATAAATCTCAGTCTTATTCAGCTGGCCCTGCTGTTGAAGCTGTGGCACTTGCTAGAAGCCTCACTGTGCCCTCAATCAGCCACCCTCTCTGTCAGTACCTATTGGGAAACATTTCCTCTAATCCCATCATTGACTGCTGTTGTGGAAACCAGCAGGCTCACTAGCAAATCCACACACTCTTATTTTTATCCTATTGAAAGAGCTGCCTTATCAGACACAATCAAAACGGCTCCTGTGCAGTGTGAAGAGCAAGTGGGCTTTACCATCACTCATGCCAAAACTAAATATGGATTAAATTGCACCCTGCCAGCACAAAGTGTGCATTGTCTGGCTTTGCTCTGCAGTACCCAACCTCAGCTTGATAAAAAACTGCACGCTCCCTTCAGTCCCCCTTTGAAAAGAGGCAAAACAAAGCAGCAGTGTCTGCGTTGGAATGTGTTGCAGGTAGTGAGCTAAACCTCCATCACCAAAGTCAGAGAGAGGATTAATTTAATGCATGAAGGTTGTTGCTTGGAGGAACTTCAGAGGAATGCAAACCTAAGGCCCTCAAAGAGCCCACAACAAAGGGAAAAGCCATATGATCTCAAACTCCTGGTAGTCTGAGGAGCATTGGCTGAAGGGTTTGGGGTACCCTGTAGAAAAGGCAGGAAATGCTGCTGTACTGAAAAGGAGTGCAAGCAGGGAAGTGATTTTGGGCTGGTTTGCATTGATTTATTTTTTTAAATTTAATTTTTTTTT
>JAOEGS010006620.1:17938-28167 GCA_025447755.1 Corythornis vintsioides | reverse complement strand
ATAATAATTAGCCACGTGCCTTTAATAATTAGAAAATTTCTAGAAAATTAAAAAAAAAGCTATATGCAAAGCTGTAACTACTATTTTTTTTTTTAAATGAAAAAAATGTTCTGCAGCTTTACTGCAATGTATGCAATACTAGAATAATTCTGATCAACCTAATGGCCAAGTTAAATCAGAACTTTGCAAACCCACTCCATAAAATGACCAGATAATTACTTATAGCCACAGCAAGACTGGACTAAAGGGTCAGCCACATTAGTAACTACACATAAGAAAAAAATCATAGGAAATAATACTTACTCTGTACAGGTCAATGATTAGCCCCTTCTCTGTAACTCAGGAATTTCAAGTTCACTTTAATCTAGTGTAATTGAGCTAACCAGCACTTACATTAAAAAGCAATGATTAAGTTAAATTTCTTGCAGACATTCTGTACCTAAAACAAACAAGCAGCATGCCTCTGGCAAAGAAGGATACTAATTATAGGATTGACTCATAAGATGAAAGGTTGCACAAGTTACTACTAGAAACAAAAGTATGGTAAACTGGTTTGAAAAAACACATTGAAATTCTCATAGTCCACAGTTATGAGAATTTCATTTTCTAACTGTACACAACAGTGTCAAGCAACAAAACTAAATATGCTTGCAAACTGCTTGTTCATATTTTAGATGAAAAAATCTAGAAGTGAATACTCCAATTACAAACTTCATCATGCTATACACTAAGGAAATTTTTAACCTATTAAAGGAGGGAGATCTCTACAGTGAATTTTTACTGCAGTAAACCATGCAAAATGAAGTATTTTGGTCACTCTCAGCATGCTTTTGTTATATAAAACATGTTCTTAAGCTGGATATTTAACTTCACTCTTAATGCAACAAGTAATTCCCTGATTTAAAAGGAATCATAAAAGAAACACATCACCAAGGCTCCAGACATCTGTGGGGAAGGATATACAAGTTGAAAAGTAGTTTTAAATTTCAAACTGAAGTTTTCACTGGGATTAGTGAATAGAGTTGCCAGCTGTGAGTTAGAACAGAGATACAAAATCTACCCTATATGTTTTGGTGTATTGATTAGATGAAACCTGACTGCCAGATGGCACCACTCCTATTAATAGTTGCATGAGCTTGTGATATGAATTAAATAAATGATATTTGATCCAATTTATTTGAAAATCACAAGGTAACATTTCCATTTTCCTTTCAAGCTATGCATTTTTCATCATACTGTAGTGAGCAATGAGGAAAGTATCTTCAAAGAGATTTATACTGGAATATTGTGTTCTGTCTGAAATACATCAACACATGCTTTAGTAGATAAAAATGGTTCACATAGTGCAATTCTCATGTTGAAATTAGAAAGTCAGTGGAATTCAGTTTTGACAAAGATCACCTCAACTTCATAACATCTACTTAAAACTTTAGTTGTTTATGATGTCTGAAAAACGAATATATAAAATTTTTATTATAATAAACCAATAGTGTTGAAAAATCATTTTGATTCCTGATTTATTCTATGGTTTCCATTTGCATGATGCAAGCCACTTCCATTACATCTACTCACCCTGAAAATTATTTAATATTTATATTGCTAACAGATTTCTAAGTAGGGGCTGCTAACAGTAATCTTCTAGATTTCACATTAGAGAAGATTATTTTTTAGTTACAAACAGTGCATTTGAATTTTCCCGTTTCTCCTACTTCCAATCATAATAAATTAACATCTTGACGAAGTCTGTAAATTGCCATTTCTTTAACATTATTTTCCTTTCTCTTTATTTTCTGTTGTTGAAGAATGTGATAAGAGCTTATGCTACAACCTTCTTGTTAAGTGCCCTGATATAGCTCCCTGTTAGGAGATAACTTGCTTTTGTAAAGTCAGAAAATTCCTCATCTATGGTCTCTGTTAGTCAGCATGGACAGAAATTAGTCATCAGGGTGAAAAGGATTTAAATTAATAAATTATTCAATATACTATGTTCACTTAAGAAACCAAACTGAAGATGACACAATTATAAATTTACCATGTATCTTAAGAAGTTGGATCTTTAAAACATTATGGGGTCTGTCTAAAATAACACTTTATTTATTTTTATCAGCCACAACACCTATGGGCCACTAGCAATGTTCTTTCAAGTATGTCCCTGGTAAGGAAGGAAAAAGGAGCTTCTCCCAGAGAGTATTATACTGTCAGTAAGAAAAATTCTTTCACACATCCATAGACTAGTGTGATCCTGGCATTAAAGAAATGATCCACATACTCAATGGTAACTACAAAACAGTTGTTCAGTCAACAAACACAATTTGGCTCAATCCACATAAATGTAGAGCTTAAGTGATATGGATGCAGAATGACAGGAAACATTTGACTGTCAGCAAGAACACACCTCATATTGATAGCCTCTTACAGCCTCCAGCATGTCTGTGAGGGTCAATCAGCACAAGGGTGGGACACATGCTCACCAGTTCTGGAAGAGGAAACCTTAAGGCAGCATCCCACTTGCACTACATCACAGGCTTGCACAAAGCAACAGCAGGAAAGAACTAGAAAGAGTTGCTTTGCTTTGATATTTTTGCTGTTGGAAGAGCTACAGAATTCCTTCATTTAATGTCAGCTAGAAACAGAAGTAGAGATATTCATGAGTCTCTACCACCACAGAGAGTAAATCTGAATCCTTAAAAAGCACAAATGTCTTACTTGTCATTACGAGATAAAATGAATATTCTACCTCCTTATTTATCACTTACTAGCACCAAGAGCATTTTGCATAAAATATATAAATATATGACTGCCCTTGAACCAAAGGAGAGAGTATTTTCAGACCCACATAAAAAATGGAACCTTTACTTTTGCCAGGACAAAGTGAGGTTTTGACATTATTTACTGAAAGATGGGTGTTTTTCACTGTCAATATATCAGTTTAATCTTGTTTCTTCCACTAAGTACCACCTCAAACAGGTGGACTTAGCACAAAAAAACCCTCTTAACTGTGAACCTTTCTATCTACATTCTGATCCAGAAGTAAGTTTCACAATCCATCTCACATAGCCCTAGTTACACCAACATGTTTGAAATCAACCTAACAAAACAAGTCTTGACAAAAGAAAAATCACATATTATAATCACCACATGGAATAAAAGGAAAGGTTTCACAATTTGCTTGAAAAATGACACAAAAGAAATGGGGAAATGAAAGCACAACCTTCTGTAGAACCTCCAGAAAGGAATAATATCAAGTATGTGTCATGCAAATGTTGGTTGGGTTTGCACTGCTACTGCCAAGGCCATATTAGTGAACCATACTTTGGTTTTGCACATGTCCTGCAAATTGTTTATATCTCAAGGTTACTTTGTGTTTCTAAAGGTGATCAGAAAATATTTTCATTACAGAAGTACAAATAGAATTATAATCAAGGAAATAAAAAGATTATACAGTTTTTGAATAAAAAACTACAAAACCCACACCAGTTAACATAGCAGAAATGTCTTTTAAATGATTTTTTTTTTGTGTAGATTTATTCCATGATGTCCAATATTTTTTTTCTGTTATGTTTTCCTTACTTTTTTTTTTTTGTGTGTGTTATTGATTTTCTTAAACCAACTACAGCTCGGCAAAGTTTAAGCTGAATGTTGTCAGCAGGCCTCCTTTAGGATTTGCTGGTCATTCTTAATCCATCTAGCAATACAAAGTTATCAAGAAACAAAACAGAGGACTGCCCATTATTTGAGATTAAAGAGCAGAATAATTGAAATAGAAAGTCTTACCCAGTCACTTGTACTTCACACAAACACGTAAAGCAGGAAGTAAGGAGGAAAGTTTGGCTGATTAGTCAGATAATCACTTACATGGAAATTCACTAATTTACAACTAAAGCTTTGCTTCAAAAATATAACATTTTTAACTACTTGAATGATATTGAATTTCTATTTAAGAATAGTCTTATTCGTATACTTTCATCAGCATATCCAAACAGCAAAGACAGCAGATATGCTTTTGCCCCTCTTTTTGAAAAAATACGAGTATAAATTTAGAATTTATTATTTAACCATCACTTGTGGTTGCAGTCAGAATGGGAGAATTATGAACAATGTCATTATCTTGAGAAGATATCTTAGAACAACTGAGCTGTATTCAGACTTAATTTGATAAGGCATGAAACGAGCATCACACAAGAGGCACAGGCCCTGCACAGCTAAGCACTGTACCATCTGGGCTGCATACACCATGCTGGGAATCTATTTGTCATGGGAGCCTACTTATGATGTAAGATTCAAAGAGCAAGGATGAGAGGCCAAAACACAGCCAACATAGGTTTGAATTCTGGATTCAAGAAGTTATCAAGTTATTACTCCCAGCCAAAATCTCAACCTGCTCTACTAAGTTGGGCATCAAGAAGACACTGCAGAACAGATGATCTAGAGGTGGGTGACAGACTTGCTTAGTTTGTAGATCCTGATGGTTTCAGTGTCAGCTGAGCACAAAGATACTCAGTATTCCAAAAGTTTTGGTGTGATCACTTAACACTACAGAGAATTTTGTAGGTGCCTCTTTAAATTCCAATTCTGTTACCTCTTGGATGGACTGTGATGGAGAATGGGGTTTGGATTCTCCAGTTAGACACCTACTGCAATCATCCTCCCCAGTCCATGCATTTGCATTTCCTTCCATTGCAGTCAGGGTGAGGCAGGTGAACCACAGTCTTTTTGGCCTGAGCTAAAGCTGTGATGTGTCCAAGTCACAGGGAGCCTGAATCATTGGAATACTCAGAGATCATAATCTATGAATGGTTGTAGGCCCCTTGGGCTTTAAAGTGTTTGCACAGTTAAGTGGCTGCCAAGCAGGATGACTGGTGATGCAGTTTCAGAGTCAGGATCCTGGGTCTATTTGGATATTTCAGCCTTAAGTACTAACAAGTACTTAGCAAGGATAATGCTGTCTGTACCAAGCATATTTCTAAACCATTCACTACTAAAAAGAACTACATAGTTCTTTTAGCTTGTAGCTTGAACTGGGTGACTTGAAACTCCAGGAAATAAAATTTATCTGAAAAACAGTATTTCACTGTGCAAAGAAACCTAGAGTTAGATTGGAGGTAACTAGTACAAAATAAGAGACCCTGTTTACTGTCATTATAAGAGTTTCAAAGAAGATAAAAAATTGCAAACACTCATTAAGATTGCTGAAGTTGTTCAAGTTACTTTCCTTTTACTATAGACTCAGATGTTAAATCTTTCATAACAGAGCAGACATGCTATACTTAGTATCTCTGTTGCACAGAAGTTACTAGCAACTGAATGAATTCATTAGAACAGCCCTCACACCTACAGCTTTGCATCACTAAGATACATTACATGCAATAAGAAGTCTTTCTGATAAAACAATTTTTCCTCTGTAAAATGTAAACTACATGGAACAAAACCTTTAAGGATAGTGCAAGAAAATGGGCAGAAGTCTTAAGAGTCTTTAAGAGACTGACTGGAAGCCCTGAGAACTCTGGCTTCCCTTTTTTTAAACTCTTCCCTCCTTGCCTGCCTCGTGTTTTGGTGCTTTTTGTGCTTTTGCATTATTTGGTTTTGTTTTGTTTTTTTCCAGAGAAGGAGTAGAGGTGGACAGAAATGAGGGAAACACTTCTGAGCAGTTCTGTCTGCTAACTGTAATACAGATTTATCAATAACAAGCTATATAATGATGTACTACAGAGATAGACAAAAATAAGAGGTACACATAACAGGAGTTAGTGAAAGTAAGTTGGGAATGTGTGTGTAAAAAAAGGCTATCCTTTGAGCTGGGCAAGGAGAGCTCTGAAATGTAATTAATCTGTGCAATTAATCTAATCCTACTCTCCATTAAGTAATGTTTCAGAATGATTATAACTAATTTCAGTGGTAAGACTTCTGTTATTAAAAGAAGGAAAAAACTACCCTCTCTGTTTGCAACTTTTTGTTTCAGGAGGGGAGCCTGGCATGCAAAGCAAATTCAGAACAGGAAGAAAATAAGATGTTTAACTCTGTAGTTATTCATTCCTCAAGGGGTCAGAAGCATCACAATTATCAAGGACAAGGAATTGAAAACATTTAGGTTTTCTAGGTTAACTCTTTGATCCATGATGAGTGAAAGATATAAAACTGTAATAAAACTTTATAAGACATGAATAGCATTTCTCATCCTTCCAAAACACCTACACATATTTGCTTCAGGCTTCCTGAATATAAGTTATTCTACCATCAGTTCACATATGGAGATTATCAGACTGACTTTTATGTTTTTACAAAAGTGTACATTTCAGTTATGAGATAATGCAAAGCTAATATCTCTGTAATAAAACAGTAATGATATTTATAAGTTAGTGATGCCATTAGCTGTACCTAAATCTGCTATCATTCGTCATGACTTTTGTGAAAGGTTTCCACAATATTCCAGCTGTTTTCCATCACAGTGTTCAATGCAGTGTTCATAGAAGATCATGAGAAATACTGTGAGGTAACCCCAAAACAGAAAAAAAATACTGAAATGGGATGGATATATAATTTGGAATAGAACCAAATAATTAAGAATGGTTTCACTTGTTATATCCTTTCAGTTGCTGGTTGCCTTATATATAAATAACCACTCCACCTTCAAATGCAATTAGCAATACAAAAGTTTACTGCATAAAGCAACCAAATAAAAATTACAGAAAAGCTTAATAGCTGGAAAAACATTATTTGAAGTCTGAGAGCTTTCAAATTACAAAATTCTGTAAACAGGAAGAAGAATGTATAAGAGTAAATTAAAATTCCACTATGTAAATAGATAAACTAATGTGGAATTGAATGTCATCCAAAAATTATTCAAGTAAATATGCTATATTTAATGAAATAATGTAAAAAAACAAACAAACCAAACTTCAGAAAAGCTAAGACAGTGGGAATTTTTCTTTTAGCACTAGTGAGAGTATTTACAGAACACATGTTATAGGCCTCCCCTCTTACTTTTAATCATTTATTTTATCACCCTATAAAACCTATATATCACCTTTCCAGACTGTAATTTCTAGGTTTTTATCTTTGTTCTGGAGTATAATCCTTGCATATCACAAATTTTCATGTGAGTGTAATGGGTGTTTACAAAAATCAGATCCTATTCTTGTGAATGTAAGTAAATAGAGTCATACCAAATTTTACTTTTCCTGCACTAGCTACAATAAACCTGGAAGAAGGAAATAACACCAGATTTTATCCCTTATATAGCACCTTTTATTAGTGAAACTACATAACTTGCAGATTCAGAGTGAGATTCAGCTGCAGTTTAGGATACTTACATTTAATTCTCAGAAAAACAATTTTGTAAACATAAAGAAGCAAACTAATAAACACAAAATCTACAGAAGTGTAAAGGGAGCTTTGCAATCAGTCTTAGTGGAGGTAGACTAAGTATTGTAAAGTTCCTTGAAGAAACTAAATTTCAAGTAAGATATGGGCATCTTACATGAAAATGTACTGGTTTTAATATGATCCACTCTGTGTATTTTGTCTCAACAAGCTATAGTCTTTAATTCTTCATCTTTGTAAAAACCATTCTCTAGTTCAAAATATCCTTTATATTTGAAACCACTACCACTGAAATCAGTATCTCCAAACATGTCATTGCAAAAAAGTTGCAATTTTAGACCTGAGTGCAGGTTTATTTCAAATGCACATGATGTTATAATCAAACTGAAAACAGTCCCACAGACTGCATTTCTGCTTCAGTGAAGCAAAGAATGTGTTTATTTCCTGGAACGTGTAGAGGCTAGTTTCCCAAGCTCCACATGGAACTGTATCCCCTGCCCATTCTGTTCCCCCCTCAACCTCACCAGCTTCCCATGCTCTTTTATTATGCCATGAAGAAAAGCAGTAGTAGTCCTGGAAAAGGAAGAATAGGTTTGGCTGGCCATACTACACTATTATAATCTTAATAAATAAAAATTAAAATAGTGCTGATAAAAAAAAGATCTTCCTTTGGTAGGAGTTTAGCTGTAAAATGCTCTTGGTGCCTAGATATTATTTCCTCTCTTCCTTGAATCTCACTCTTTATTTCACTTACCTATTTTTACAACCAAATTCTCGAATGAATTTGCACATAATGTAACATCACTGACTGTAGATTGGTCCAGAAAGGACCAGTAATGTGGAAGTGCTGGAAACTATATTTTTTAAAACTGCTTGAAAAGTTCAGTGTCACAGGTACTTCTCCTTAGTAGGAAACCTGTCCAAAGATTCTGATGAATCTGATCTTGTTTTGCATTTTAAATTGAACACTTAAACACCATTTGTAGGAACAGTTAACATAGACAAGCTGATTAAAAATAAAGAAGTAGAATTATTTTAGGTTCTAATGTTTTTTGTTTATTTACTAAGACAGACTAGCTGAAAACATAATAGTGGCTCAAAAAAAATAATGGTATCTTTGGAAAAAATCTTCTGCTCCTTATCCCTGACCTTCCCACATCTCTCCTTCACTCGTGCCACCTTAAGTGTTTTGAGGTTAAACTCATTAGGTTTAAAAATAACCTTAAGGGAGTCGATTTAATTTTTTTTATATCATAGATAGAGTCACAATCTAGCTTACTGAAGAGTTTCATTAACAATTTGAGCATAACCACTGGGGCAGCACAACACTAGCCTGAGCAGACAAGAGAGTGAACTCTGCAAGTCTAAATTGGTGCTGAGAGGAAAGAAGCATTCAACTGTATGTCACTGACATACTGAACAGACACCAGTTTGGGACAGTCTATGCTACCTTCCATCTCAGAAACTACATCTTTGAGGGTTTGACTTTAGTTTCCAGTTGAAAGGACTTTTTTTTTCCAAAAAAGAATAAAAGAAGTCCTCAAGTGAGAAAAGTGAACATAGATTGCAATTTAAAAAACATACTCTTATTTCTAATGTTTAGATGCTAAACCTATATATAGGATTTCTATTTACAGTTTATTTACCTGAACTAAGCAAATTAAAGTATATCATTGTGTATTTAGTTTTCTGACTTCCTAAAAACACACATAAGTCATTGTATCCCCTTTAAAGTTTACACAAAGGTGATAGCAATTCTCCTGGCCTCCAATACTCTCTTTACTTGTTCATTATAGAATCCTTTCAACTTCGCCTCTAGCAATTCACAAACTCATTTTTTCATGAGTAAATATTTAAACCAGATCTGTTTTAAAATGTCTACAGAAAGAAAGAAGATAAAAGCAAGTATTTAGATTTATAGCTAACCAGGTAATAATCAACAGCTACTAGTGCTGAAAGAACTTAATCCATGTCTCAGTTTTAACATGAAACTTTAGCCCAGGTAGGGGGCTGTGAGCCTTTGTGCCCTTATGGTAATGTTCTTAAGCAAACAAGAGATTGCCACACACCTCACAGGACAATTAATTCATTGAAACAGGACATTTAAACTTTTCCTTTTCATCTGTAATATGTTAGCTGCACTAATATTTGACTTTCTGTTTCACAGTGGAAAGAAAAAAGTACAAGAAAGGTTGAGAACTAGAACTTAGTCCTCTGATCATTGAGAGCTTGCCCCTTACACCTAATGGTCTGTCTCCATTTAACTTCAAGCAATGGAGTCTTAAAACATCTTAGCTGTCAAAATATATTAATTACTGAAATTAATAGCAAACATTTTCAGCATTAAGTGGAAAAAAGCTTGCTTTCACACACTGTTATTTATACTTCCTTGTAAAATGGCTTTGACAGTGTTAAAATGAAGATATTTCCACCCATTTAAGTAAAACTCAACCAGATTTTAGCTCATTCCCCTGTTATTGTAGGAATAACTTCCTAAGCTTCTTGAAGGCAGGCAAATACACTCTTCTAATTGAGACAGTATGTAAGAGATCTGAAAATACACACTTTGAACAAAAGCCTTCTGAAAACCACAGTGACCTACAGTAATCATACGGTATGGTAATCACTGGATTAAAACAAATGTACATCTAAATTCCAGTAGACCAAGATCAGGATTTCATTATTGACATCAAACCCCCCAGTATTTGTTATGAAGAACATGTTTCTCTAGACACTTTTAAGATATGCTGCCTACACTACAGAAACAGTTGAAAAATTTTGAATTTACTTTCTAGGCTTACATTGTACATGGGTAGGAGTTAATGCCACAAAAGTTGCAACATTGAAAACTAGTAAATCAGATTTTTTTAAAAAGAATAAGTCAAATAAGTTACAATATTTAATAAGAA
>JAOEGS010006620.1:1770-17143 GCA_025447755.1 Corythornis vintsioides | reverse complement strand
TTCAGAGGTAGAGAAATTTTCTCAAATCGTAAGATAAATGCATTGAAAACCACATTTATAAAAAATTTTACTATTGAAGATGCCATTTGAGAATCCTGTTTTGTAAGTTTATTCCCCAAGGGGCACTAAAATTAGAATGGGAAAAAAAAAAAAAGAAAGGGTATTTGGTTTATTTTAAAAATTACTACCTCAGCAGTACATGAAATGCTGAAGAATCCTTATTTCACTAAATTTAATACACTATAAAACTATTTAGAAGTATGGTTTTAATGCATAATAGCATATACTTGGTTATATTTTACTGTAGCACAATGAAAAAGAAACAGTGTGTCCTTACTAAAGTACCATGAAGCATTTTAGTAACTTGACAATTCATTCTTCCTATAAGAAGTTCTGTTTGGAATAGAGGCAGGGGAAAAAAACAAAACCAACCAACCAAAAACCCCCAAAAAACCAAACCAAAACCCCAAGAAAACAAAAAACCCAAACCTAACTTCACAGTTACAGAAACAAAAAAGTAAATATAAGTTTTTCTACAAGATTATGTTGAGTTAGTTTTAATTTTTTTTTTATACTATATAAGTAGAGAGTAATAAATGTAACAAGAATAACTCATTTTATTTAATTAAAAATATGATGGAATATAGACCATCAGCAGTCTGGGAAGAAGCAGTAAAAAGGTTTCTGGTGCAGAATAAAGAGATTCTATCATTTAAAGATATTCTAATCCTCTTGTTGGCTGTAACCAAAGAAACCAATCACTTATCTCCTTCTTAATGTATATAGTACTATAAAAATGTTTATCTATACTATTCTCTCACTATAACCTTAGTACAAAAGTTATTTTTAAAGATATCAACAGATTACCCCTTTTGGGTGTCAGGAAAGAAGTCATACTCACTGAAGCCTACCTGATAGTAGGTAGAGGGTCTAGGAAGGCTGCCTTTCTTTTGGCATTAATACAAAACAGAAATTAAAATTAGTATGACAACATCAGCAGTGGATTCAAGACTCCCTAAATCATGTGGTATGACAGGAATGTTTATCTTCAAGTCATATCAGGGAACTTTGCAATGATAGTGTTGGACTGGCTGAAGTGTATTAACCAAGTCATTTACCAACAAGAAAACAAGCCTTTAAAAGAATTCTTCATAAATGTGACTGTCATTTTTTTTGCCAAGCTTTCAAGTTAAAGCAGAAACATTCCAAAGGAAAAAAGTTAATCCTACTCCATCAGGAGGAAAAGAGTACTTACAGTGAGGCTCATAGGGAGGAGGAGGATCACCACAAGGAACACACTCCATGTCTTGAAAGCCTCCAAGCTTGGTCTTCCTATAAAATCTAGAAGATAAAGGAATGAAATAAACCACAATTAATTCAATCCAGTATGTTTCCTTGCAATATAATTCAGTTATTTGAGAAAAAAACTCAGAACTGCAAACTTTTGTCAAACTTTTTGTCACCCCAATGTAAACTGTCATGAAATAGAACAAAAAAGTATACTCAAGTACATTAAACATTAATTAATAGTACAGCAGTAGTTTTTAAGTAAATTCAGGAAAAATTCTAAATCAGTCCAAATGCATAGTTACTATAATCTTATATTCACATAACAAATAATTCCAGAGATTTCATGTAGAAAGCAATATCTGGTTTTCCACATAGATTAAAACATATAAGTATGATGAACTTACACTATGCAAGCTTATTTAAACATTTAAAAAACAAAAAAGTGAACTACTTAACCCTCTTAAAAGAAAATATATATTACAAGGTGATTATCACTATGAACAGTATAGAACAGAACAGACTGTCAATGTTTTCTAGTTAAAATCCCAAGATATCCTCTAGCTCAGAGAAGGAAATAAAACAAATACACCAGTAAAATTGGTTCATTTGTACAGAAGGCACCCCAAAAGAATTTTTTTAACCTGCTTTGTGACAAAATCTTCAGAAAACAAGATTATTCTGACTGTTTTGTAGAAAGCAAAACAGTAAAAAATGGTATTTCAGAACTATATTTTAAGAAACCAAAAATCCCTCAGACTCTTCCTTCTCTCTAGAAAGATTTTCCACTACCAACCAAAATCACCATGTGCATGGACTGCGCATGCAAATTAACAAGGTGACCACGAGTCCCAATCTACATTATCCAATTCTCCACTTTATTTTCATATTCTCACTTAAATGTATACTTTAAAAATTCTAGATAGCAAGCATTTCAAGATCAGAAAAAAATGGATACTGCAAACAGAAGTGTCAGATGGTTTAGATAGGTAGTGGCAATGGGAGGTCACAAGCAGTAACAGGTGAACAATAAAACTCTAAAGCAAACAACCAGATATTCATTCCTCAAGAAAAAAATGCTTTAAAAAAAAAATAAAAAATAAAAAAAAATAAGGCTGTCATACCCGAGGGGACATTTTACTCCCAAGACCCTTCAAGAACTATTTTATCTTTTTTATTATGTTTGAAGAGCTTTTTTTTTTGACTACAGTAATAGGCAGCTTACATTCCTAAACCAGGGAACAAAAGCAGGTGAAAATACAGAGTGTTATCTTTTATATTTGTACAAGAGTATGATATCCTCTCAAGAACTTATATGCAGCAGCTCCCTAATCAAAGAGTTCTGTCTGTCTTTCAGTTATTAGTACTAAGCTAGAATCAATACCTGTGGTCTGTTCAAGATGAGAGATAGAATCATAGAACTGTCTGGGTTGAAAGGGACCTCCACAGGTCATCTAGTCCAACCCCCCCTTGTTGAGAGCAGGAACATCTTCCACTAGAGCAGGTTGCTGACAGCCTCATCAAGCCCCACCTTGAATGTCTCCAGGGATGGGGCCTCAACCACCTCCCTGCTCAACTTGTTCCAGTGTCCACCACTCTCGTGGTAAAGAACTTCTTCCTTATTTCTAATCTAAATCCACTCCTTTCTAATTTAAAACCATTGCCTCTTGCCCTTTCACTACAGGCCTTTGTAAACAGCCCCTCTCCAGTTTTTTGATAAGCTCCCTTCAGGCACTGGAAGGTGGCTATAAAGTCTCCAAGGAGCCTTCTCTTCTCCAGGCTGAACAACCCCAGCTCCCTCAGCCTGTCCTTGCAGGAGAGGTGTTCCAGTCCCCTGATCATCTCTGTTGCCCTCCTCTGGACCCGCTCCATCAGGTCCCTATTCTTCCTGTGCTGAGGGCTTCAGAGCTGGATGCAATACTCCAGGTGAGGTCTCACCAGAGCAGAGCAGAGGGGCAGAATCACCTCTCTGGATCTGCTGGTCACATTTCTCCTGATGCAGCCCAGGATGCGATGGGTCTTCTGGGCTGCCAGCACACCCTGGCTGCCCATGTCCAGCTTCTTGTCTATCAGCACTCCCAAGTCCTTTTCTGCAGGGCTGCTCTCTATTACCTCATCCCCCAGCCTGTATTGATAGTGGGGATTGTTCTGACCCATGTGCAGGACCCTGCACTTGCTCCTGTTGAACCTCATGAGGTTCCCCTGGGCCCACCTCTCCAGTCTGTCCAGGTCCCTCTGGATTGTTTTCTGTAGTGATAGTGGCACATGAAATAAAAGGTACTGGCTCTACTGATGCTAAATTACTAACATGGCAAATGCCATTAAAGCATGAAGACTGTATAAGCTCATGCAAACAGCTTTCCAACTGCTCAAGAAACTCATGCTTTAACAATGTGAACAGAACCAGATTCATAGGCTGTTAGACCGAGGGGGTCACTGTGATCATAGTCTGAATGAAATGTGTCAATATTTAGGTTTAGCTGACGTGTTCACTGTAGCATTTGGAAGCTTAGCAATAGAGAATGGCCTGTTAGAAACCCATGCAAACCAGAAATAGATGTGATTGCTGAGGGGTAAAACATTAGCTAAACCATCTGGTTTGGCTAGCTGTATCATCTGCTCACTTTGGCAGCATCTAAACTTATGGGCAGGTATAAATGGTGGCATGTTCTATAGTTCTATTCCACAAAATGTCCGGACCAGATGATCTGTGACTCCCCCACCCATTCTAACGCATATTCATATTCAACACTCTCATTTTAACTCATATTCAACACATGTTATTGTAAAATACATTCTAGACTAGAACACTAACACTTATTCCCAGGTCCCCCAGTTTATATTTACCTTTAATTCACATTTTGATTTTGCTTCTTTTATGTTCCTTTCTCATCTTCCAAAGTTTAGTTTATATTGTTTACATTGCAAGAAGAATTTTTTCTCCCTGCTGACAGCCAAATAAGACCTACAATACATATATATTGATATGCAATAAGAGCATAAACCAATCCACCATGTGGCTGTAGGCAGTATCAAAGGTGGTTGCAAGTAACATCTAACACCTGGAGCTGCACCTTTGAACACTGTGATTTAAAATAACACTAGTTACCAAAGCTTTAAGTGTTTTTAAATGAAAAAAATTCATTTCAGACTTGAGATTAATAACTGTAAGAGCTTCAGTGGTCTTCAGGTATTCAATAGCCAGTATAAAAAAAAAAACCAACCAACCAACCAACCAACCAAAAAAATAAATAACATGGCTGAGAAATATATAGGAAACAAATGTACAAACTTGTAAACATCTCTGAAATACATAACCTGAAAATACAATGGCTGTTATAACTACAAATCAGTTTTCATACCTACCAATCCATAATTCAGAAAAGCATCAGAAATGCCTTTTAACCAATTTGTGTCAGTTATTTATAATAGTGGAACCTGGCCACAACATAAGGAATAGCCTATTGGAGATCTTAACACTTACTACTAGAGAGAAGTTTAGCAATAGAGAACCAGGATGACTGGATAACAGACTAAGGATTTCTAACAGCAGTTTCAGTGAACTTCCACACTGCTATAATTTGTTCCAAAACAATTAAAGATCTGTTTATGTTTCTCATCCAGAATCATGCTCTGTGATTTTACCACAGCCACTACTTCCAAACTAAAACTATGTATCTATGAGAAATATTAGGCATTGACTTAAGGAGGGAAACAAAGCTAAAGCAAGCAAATGTGATCAGTCTTCATGAAGTAAGTCACCAGTAACAATATTTTGAAGCATTTTGCTCAGGCACTGCATAGACAATAACTCTCGTAGATTGGGTAGGTAATTATCAAACAATTTTTATAGATAAGATAATTAAGACTGCAATTCTAAAGTTATGTGCTCAAATCATACGCTGTTATTGGCAACACCAAGATTATAACATCAGACTTTCATACATACATAAAGAATACAAACACTTATCTGGAGAATCTGAACAAGCAAATGTTAATGTAAATTAGTTTTGAATCTGTTCATGTCCCATCTTCAGAAATGGACTTACCCTGGTAAACAGTCTCCACATAGTGCATTGCTGGTGGCAGAACAGTTGGCCTTCTGAAAGCGATTAACTAATGCACAATCCAGACAGGGCTTGCACTTCTGAAAGCCCCAGTCTTCCTTGAATCTGTTTGGCCTGCATGTCATGCACTGTGCATCCTCCCCATATCCAAAACCACATTCCTGTAGGGATTAACAAGCAATAGCAAGCAATTCAGTCACTGAAAGCGTGAACAAGAAGAGAATGCTGGGATAAAATGAAGACCTAGTGTAATTATTACTGAGAGTAGGTCTTTCTAGAGACAAAAGCCATCCTTTCAGCAAGTTCAAATGTGTCTTCCACTGCTAATAATCTCCCTTACTTCTATAAGTAATACTTAGTCATCCACTTTATTCATGAAACCACTGTGCATTTGAATGATAAAGGGCTTCAAGGACTCCCACAGTTTCATTATTACTAGCTTATGGCAGAATTATTGAGCTGTCTGTTTTTTAATTAGGTCATGTGAAAGTGCAGAAACTGGGACAAGTAAAGTATAAAGGCACTTACTCAGTTACAAAACCAGTGAAGAAGCACTTTGATATTAAGGTTCATAGCTAAGGTGAACAAAGTTAATTGCTGAAGAGAGTGTACAGATCTTCAAAGGCTTAGAATTTCTGTTACCAAATAAAACAGAGCTGGTTAATGACCATCAGCTAGGCATGAAATGTTGCTTAGCCACTAAGAACATCAGAAACTTGATCTGCTCCCATTCTAACAGTTTTTAAACTGTTGGAAAAGTTTAATAGCTCTGCAGATCACAGGGAAGAGTGATATTTTAGTGTAGAAGGAATAATGTTATTGTTGGTTATTCATCCATAATTTAGTATAAAGAAATTCTTTCCATTTGTTTACAAAAGGACACCTAATTCAACTGCCAGGCTACAAAGAGAAACATTTCACCCAACAATATATAATAGGTTTGGGATGGAATTCTGTGAACTAGTTAGCAAAGAGCTATCAATATATTTCATTTTCACATCACTATTTCTTAAAGTTACTAAAAGTTGCTATTCCCTTTTTTTCATCTGAATATTCTAATAATTTTTTGCAGTACTTTGGAGTTAGACTTGGTGTATTAGTGACACGTCACAAAATGCAAAAGGAATAGAACAAATTGCTGGAAGGGACTTATTTGGAGTGGAGTAGGTGGGAAGGTCACAATAATGGGACCTCATTCTCCAATACGTGGTCTCAGTGGAAGAAAAAGCATCTTCCCAGTAGGAAAATTGCAAGAAGTCTTCAACTAGGGAAACTTTAAAGGTTTCTACCATTTTTCATGCACCTAAGAAAATTTAATGCAGAAAAAAACCCCCAACCAAACCCAAACAACAACAAAAAGTTCTCCAAGATTTTGCATTGAGAATGCATGTAAGGAACAAGCTACTTGAAAGAGTTGGTCAATATGCATTTTATAGTGCCTTTAATTTGCAATTATAAAGAACAATTAACAACTTCAGATGCATTTTACTGGACTTTTTAGAAAGAAAACTGAAAATTTGATTTTAAGATTATCTTTACTGTCATCTGAAGAAGAACAAGCACTAAAGTACACAGAAAACAGTTCTAAGAAAGCAGCTATAAATGGACACTAAAAATAGACACAGGAATAAGTTTAAAGAATATGGTTTAGTTTTTAGTTGTTGGTTTGGTTTTTTTTTAGTTGAAATGTATTTTCTCACTATTGACTATTATTCAGATAAGGAGTAGACAGACAAATCATCGAAGTTAGCAATGATAACAAAAAAAACCCCCAGCATAATGCAGTTTCATACACTATACAGCACACTCCTCCCGTGGTCTTTTTTAAAAATTTACTTCAGCCATAATACATTTTTTTTATTTCAAAGCCATCAGTTTCTGCTAGGAATCAATGTCAAAACAATGGGTGTCCTAGCAGTTCTATTTTATGTCACCTAAAAACACCTTATTGTGTTCAAGTTTATATTCTATTTCATTTATGCCATTTTAATACTGTATACAAAACTATATGAGTACCACTTTGTAATAACTTCTGTTATAAAATTAGTTTAAATAAACTTTTCCATATAATCATATTATTCCTTAACACAGTCTAAATACCTACTCTTTCCTCTTTCTATTTAGATCATACAAATAGCAGTGTTATAGGATATATTATACAGCTTAGTCAAACCATATATATTTATATCTTTTGATAAATCACTTGAAATCACTTCCTCTCAAGTCCTAGTAAACTTTCAAATATAAGGTTTAAACTGACTTAATTATAAGTTTTAGCTTTCAGACTACCTTTGAAGTTTCTGATCAAAAACAAGCAAACACCATTCTAAAGTTAGAATGAAATGCCTTCAACTCTCTGTCCCAAACTAACAAAGCTTGAGTAAGTTGTCTCTAGGTCTATCAGATCTGCTTTGCTATAGTTGGATATATGTACACATCTCAGTGGTCCTTTGTACCATGGAATGGTTTACTTTAAAGCTATAAAAATGGTGGATGAAAAATAATCATCTGCCCATGGAATTTACAGTCTCCAGTCTTTTCAAAGGTGGCTTCTAAGTCCTTGCCAGGAATTCTGCAGATATAATGCATAACAACTGCAACTTCATGTATGTGCTTTTTATGTTCACATAATATTTGAGGTAGTTAACTGCCTGGCAGGTGCAAATAAATATTCAAGCTTGTAAACCAGGCAGAACTTCAAACAGATCTGTCTGTACTCATAATTAACCACATTCCCCAAACTAAAGGATATGACTTAGACGATGGATTCAAACTCTTTGAAATCCTGGACTTCATAATTTAGCAGTCCAGCTAAGTTCCAAACAATCAAGTGTTCATGTTTTATCAGTACATGTGCAAAACTGATGTGCACCACGCTTATAAGTGTTCTATTTACAAAGTTGTCAAGTTATATGGCTGATGAGATCTGAATAGTTCCCAACTACCCTCATCCCTTCTATCTTCCCACTCATATTTTTAAAAGATGGCTCATCTCCCGTGGCAGTTCACCTCAGGACTGCAGAGAAATAAAACTTGTAGCCTCGTTTAGCTAGATTTAATAAATAAATAAATAAAAATTGTGCCAGGGGAAAAAAAGACAGCAGGTAAATTAAATATATGCTGTATTTATTTCACCTACTGTGAGGCATACTGTAAAGGAGACTTAACCCAGTGTTCCCTTTCCAATGCTACTATCAATGGTACCATGGAACATTAATGATAAAAAAATCTCAAATGATACACAGTACAAACCATGAAAACCCAAGCACTAATTTGGAAAAACCTCATTAAAATATTTTTTAAAAAAATCCTGAGAATTCAAATGCACTCTTATTTTCTGCATACTTGGACATCTTTCACTATCACAGTATTGTGATATCTTTAATATATGTAGGCTGGTTTCACTAAGGTATTAAGTGTGATGGCTGGTCAAGGCCACTTAGGAATCTGTAGCAAACTAGTTAACTAAACTAATAACTTAGTTTAAAGCTAAATGTATTAAACACATACAATAATACAGACACCTTTTAAAGTATTTCCTTGGCAGTGTTCACACTTTCAGTATTTCCTACCCAAACACTGATTCAGACAGAATGATCAAAAGTTTAGCAGACTATAAAGGGTAATGGAATTAGGTGGTATGGTTTCTCCCTAAAAGTTGAATGGAACGCAGAAAGTAAATGAACAGTAAATTAGATTTAAAACATTATTTCAATTAAAACAACCTCAGATTTCATTTTAAAAACGCTTTCAGGCATTCAGATTGTAATCTGCAAGTATATTTTAGAATTTGTCTCCAGCTCCCCTGATTATCCACAACCTACGTAATGCTCTAGACAGTACAGCACAGAAAACTTCCACTTGGGCCACAATGATTACAAGAATATTTGGGTATTCTCAAGAAAAGCCTTCTGGTCATTCAGTCTCACTTTTAATTGATATCAGGTCATATAACAGGTTGTGGCATTACATTGGTCATGATAAATAAATTTTCTATCAATACTTTTTGAGTACATGGCCTTGTTACATAGCACATAGTTTTAGCTTCCAAAAATACCTTAGGCTGTGGATCAACCTTATCTAGAATCCAAGAATCAGCTGTACCTATCAACACCAGTCTCCAACCAGGACATGCTGCAACAGTGAGCTGCAAACATGTCAGATTTAGCTCCTGTGGCAAAGTGCAAGGTTAGTGTCAGAAAAGTTTCATGCTCAGTGAGTAAGATTTGACATGCCTACATGCAGCTGCTTCAGATTCCAGAAGACTGGCCCAGAAACATGTGTCAGCCCCTCCTGAGTCGAGATATGGCAGAGTCTTCCTCACAAGCAACTCACTCACAGAGTGACTGCTAAACATGGCAGCAGCTGCCCTCAGTAACTTCACTGGGACAACATGTCAGACACAGCACACTGCTTTTCATCTTCTGCATGAGGACTGTTACATTCAGGAGTAGTCTTAAACACTACCTTCTGGTTTGATTCATAATTATTTTCCTAAGACAAGATGCAGGTTTCCCTTTCCTTCATCACACATCTGGTGCAAGCAAGTAACCTGTGATACATAGCCTGTGGGACAAGGCAGCTTGATGGCTACTCAGGCAGGGTTATCTGTACAGCACCAGTCTCTTGGAGACAGTATTTACTGTCACATATTTGGTGGCAATGCTGAAAAATAGATAGAAGCTATAGAGTAAAGAGATATATTTGTTTTTAATGCAAATTGTGGTAAAAAAAGCTGGAAGGACTAATTTCTGTACTGGAACATTTTCAGGAAAGGCTGAAACTCAAACTATCCCAGTTTACTTTTTTCTGCATGAATTGTGATTTAGATAAATTTGAATCACACATAAGATTTGACTTATACAGAAACATATTACTTATAAGATAGGACAAAAAAGGCTCTTACTAACAAGGCACACCAATGATTATTCAGGCACTGGCACCTTGAAGCCACTGAAAGAACCAAAGATATTAAACCACTTGCTTAACTGCATGATCCTTTGTTTCCTGCTAAGTGAACAACAGATGAAATAATGCTGAGCCACATGATGTAAACACTTCCTTCTGAATCAAAACAGTCTTTTTAGTCTCCCACCCCAGAAGAAAGTACTGATTAAAAAAAAAAAAAAATTAAAAAACGCCTGCTGGACAAAACATAACCCCAAACAAAAAACCCACACACTCAAAAGCAAGTTATTTCAGCAGTTCAAAGGCTTCACAGACATTACCAAGGACACATGTTTATGAGAAGAAAGAGCTATACAGACTTCAGTTAAAAAAGGAATAAATAGAAGCTAACAAACAAGGGAAGAAGCTTTCACTCCCTTCTCCATCAGTGCTAAATTGTTGATACAATTAAAAGCTGGGTTTCAGACAACAGCAATGTTAAAAGCACTTCACAAAAAATGCAATAAAATAAAATAAGCAATCAATGGATTCTAGTTCTAAGTTAACACAACATCTGCAGCACTGCTGTTAGAACAGTTGATAGGGAATCAGAAAAGTTGAGGGTGCACTATTTTTTCTCTTAAGGAACAAATAATTACTTTTAAAAATTATTGGGAAAAGTGAGCCTCACTAATATGCAACAGCAGAAGCTGGAAAGAATAGTCTAGATTCAGAATCAGTTATGTGGCTTAAGGCTGGGGCTTTTGTTGTTCTTTTGTTTCATGCTATAAGGGGTGTCTGAAGTAGTTTTTCTATGCACACAGGAAGGTCAATCAACGTATCCTAGGTTGCTTCCTTGCACCAGATGTAAGCTGAAGGAAAAGGAGACCTGCTTCTTGGCTCAGAAAACACAAAATACTAGTTTGCAACTAAAAGTAAATACTCATCATAGAACAGTTGAGCTCGGAAGGAAACTTGAAAGAACATCTGGTCCAACCTTTCATGAGACAGGGAGCCAAGATGAGATGATCCAGTCCAGTTGCATCCTAAAACTCTCCAGTGGTAGGGACACTACCACATTACTGGGGTGATTGTTCCAGTGAATGGTTCATTGCACAGTAAATTGCATTATTTACACTTCACTGCAAGTAATTTCTCTCATATCAAAGTAAAATATCTCTCCTGGTACAACTCCTACCCATTGCACCTGACCTTGTCTATGTGACACCTTGAGAAGAGAAAGCCTCCATCCTATTGTTCAATACTGTGGCTCCTGTCTACTCTGTTCCACCAAACCCTCCTGCATTATCATGGGCAAGTTGATTTCTTAGTGTCTGATGTATGATTTAAGAAAGGCAACAGCATTTCCCTACATTAGAAAGGTATTATGAAATGCTCAAATAGCCTAGCAACAAAGGTTGTATAATAGTTGTGGAGATATATATATATATATATACACACACACACACACACACACACACACACACGTATGTGTATATATATTTGTATAGACACCCACACACTCTGTACAAATAGTATTTTGTCCTGCACATTTTATCCATACTGCTGATGCAAGTCTGTGGTATACCTGAGTTTATCTGGTGAAATGGGAACAGACCAGACAGTCACACAGGACCTGATTTGGTTAGGCTTTAACCATAGCTTAAGTGGTTAAACCCCACAGCCTGTAGTTAAGCTGTGCAGCCTGTGCTAAAATTCTTAATCCTGATATTCAGGTGTCACTGTGTCTTCCCCTAAGCATAGGGACAACTAATGACTGTTGACTTAACTAGGTTCTATCAACACAGAATAAAAATCCCATTGAAATAAAAAAAGAAACCCAAAAAACCCAACAAAACAACAACAAACAAAACATGTCTTAATTAGGTGTGTATTAGTTTTGATTTCTATATCACTTTAACCTTTTAACAAAGGCTGAAGGAAGAAAGTGCCCACACAAATGCACATTTTTCTAACCTGGTTGCTGATCAACTCAGTTGCAATGTATTGAACTCATAGTACCCACCTGTACCACAGTATGTATCTTAATTTTTACCTTGAGAACTCCAGCTTTCCTTTTATAGTGTTTAGTTTCCTAACTCTACATTGTTTTTGAAAGGAACACAGTTGCCATTTTTGGAGTCACTAATAAGAAAGAAATCTACAGATATAAATTCATAGGATGAAGTAGTTTCTCATACATGAGAGAAGTGAGCTCTAAAGTTCTTTACATGTCTGCTTCATCTTACTCAGCAGCAGCATTTCTACCTGAAATGTGTTTCAAGGGCAGGAGAGCCATGTTCACATTAACTATTCATATGGTTCACTACTGCACAAACCAATAGTTGAATAATAATTCACCAAAATAGGCTGAGGGGTTTGTAACTAACTGGGTTTGTTTGTCAGTCTATTGCTTAAAACACTTAAAAAATAGATTTTTTTTGGTGGGGTGAAGCACCAAACCAAAAGAAATACTGACAACATTGTATTTTACATTGAGACACATAGTCATGCTCATGCATACAGCAGTATATCTAGTTTTATCCATGAGCATTAAATATTTTACAGGAAAACAGTCACATTATTTGTTATTAAGAAACTGTTATTAAACTACAGCAAAACTGCATCATTGCCTTTTCACATTGAAAAAAACTAAGCAAACAAAACTCCCCCTGTGCTGCAAATTACTTCAAGTATATCATTAAATCCCATTTCCCTTTGCATTCTGACCTTTGACTTAACATACTTTGATGCTTCAAGCTGTAGTTCAGCAAGACTGCTTTCAACTGCCTTTCATTAACAGCCACCACATCACATCCTTCACCATGATTCACAGAAAATTGTACCTCTCTTTATAAAGGAAATTATGCTTCTAGTCATATTTAGGTTTGACAAAATCTGTTTAGTTTTTTCAGTTCTAGAGTAGTAGCAAAAAATAGTATTTGAAAGCCCATTTATGTCAGGGAGAAGTAATTGCTTAAGCATTTAAATTAATCAAGCACTCATATTCTTAGAAAAACTAGTTCTGGGAATGAGGCGTATCAGACTGTAATAAAAAATATTTAAAGTAAAAACATAACTTGAATAGTGTACAAACTCTAACCAACCTATTTCAGTTTAACATTTATCTATTAAATTGAAAGTGTAATGACTGAAGGCATTAGTTTTTATGATTTCATTTTTTAATTTGCTAACTAGATAAGTATGCTACATCAGTGCATATAAGACTGCTCAGGAGGGCCACTGCTATAAAGTACTGTATTTATAAGTCTCTTTATAAATTAAAACATCCTCCCAAACTTTTCAGTCCTCAAATTTAAGGCAAATCAGAAAAAAACAAAACACCAACTTCCATACAAAACCACTTACTGTTAGTCATTTACAAATCACTTCTTCAACAGCATTGTTTGTATGACTAAACCTTAACTAATACTGCCAAACATAGAAAGTAATTCTCACTAAACTGTGAAACAAAAATATTTCTGCTAGCACACTGAACATTAGCTACACAGTGGGTGGAGATATAGGGAAAAACATGTCAATTTCAGTAAATCTCTTCAAACCACACACAAATCACAATACTTAACTTGTGATTTTTTTTCAGAGCTGAATATAGTAAGAAATACAAGGCCACAAACTGAAAGCTTCTTTTTTTCCCCTGTTGTTTAAACACAAATACATAGCAGACTTTGTAAGGTTTCATGCTAAAAAACTTTCAAAAATAACATTTCAAAATCCCCTTGGATCTACATAGCATACTTGCCTACGAAAGCAACACTAAAAATTAAAATTCACTCCTAACTCTCTAAATTTAACCTTTAGTATCCTTTTTACACTATTAGTGAGAAGAAAATAGAGTTTGTTCTTCTATATGCAAAGGCATTGGGCAGGGCAGGCACTTCTCTCTAGCTTTATGGCCCCACCTACCAGGTATTGATCAGACTGCACAGTTATTTTTGCACCACAGTTATAAACAATAAGCAAGATGTAGGTACAGTAGCTGGACACTGAAGAAAGAGTCATGCTTATGCTTGAGGCTTGACAAGTCTCTTCACCCTTCATGGTAACAGCTTGGACTCTTTTGTCTGCTCCCCCAAAACACCCAGTCTCCCCATGATGTCTCAATTGTTATCTCTCTCACCTCCAGTGATCATGTTAGTGAATCCCACCATATCCTTCCCTCCCATTTCAGCTCCACCTTGCTTCATTTTGCTCTACCCTTGGTCACAAACAGCACCTACTTTATGCTGAAACAACTAAGATCCTTTTCATGAATTCATTCTTGGAATTTTGCTAGAAATTTTGAGAAGTTAACTTTCTAGTTCTGCTGAATACCATTCCATAACCTCAGTCACCATTCATGACTGTTGATTTATTTCTGCACTTCCAAATGCCCTTTTGATGCCAAAACTTTTATGGGGGTTTTCTTTTGGAAGAGATGCAGTTGTTCTAAAATAAAAAAACACTTGCATAAGACTCATGATAACAATCTTTTCCTTCTGCTTGATATTAACATGGACTTCTTATGTGCTGTCTACACATTATGCATTTATTTTTCTGGCCTCAGCCCTCAATTACTGTACACAGCATAAAGAGGTGGATTAGGTTTATTAGGTTTATAGCATTTTTACTAAGTTGTAAAATAAAGAAATTGAGCTTCACTTGCATCTAGCTTCCCAACACAGTGCTCCAACCACTAAACTAGTGAAAACAAAACAATCACCTAGCCTCCAGCTGCTCCAAGGAAATCTCTGTTCTCACTCAAACCTTATTCTGTATTCATGTGCCTATGCCTTTATGTTTCTTCTAAACCATCTTGTAAAGACAAGTTGTTGTATACAAAATATTTAAACATTGTCTATAGTGACCATTTCATCTAAAATCCAGAAGTTATTCTGAAAGTCAGCACTGCAAAAATCAAGCCCTCCCCCATTGCAATGAGGTTATTCAGTCTTAATTCCTTGAGGCTTTTTTCCCCCTTTATAACACAATCCTTAAAAAAAAAATAAATAATTTTGAGAGCCCCTCTAATGGCACTATCTACCTTATCAATGACATGATAATTTTCTGAACTGAGCATTTTATATAAAGAGAACCAGAAAAC
Source organism: Corythornis vintsioides (assembly GCA_025447755.1). Lineage (NCBI taxonomy): Eukaryota > Metazoa > Chordata > Aves > Coraciiformes > Alcedinidae > Corythornis > Corythornis vintsioides. The sequence goes on along the minus strand of JAOEGS010006620.1, from coordinate 1,798 downwards.
ATGGTACTTAAACTATAAAAGGTTAAAA
>JAOEGS010006619.1:22099-34483 GCA_025447755.1 Corythornis vintsioides | reverse complement strand
CTTCTCCCTCCCTCCTTCTTTCTCCCTCCCTCTCTCTTTCTCTTCCTTCTCTTCCTCCTCCTCCTGCTCACCGCTGCTGACAGGGTCTGACCTCAGCTGTCATCCCTGGTGGTGTGGGGATTAATCTGAGCCTCGGGACAGGTTGAGGCATGTCCAAGGCGGAGGAGACCTTCATGCGTACAGACACAGAGGAAGGAACAAAAACAATTCCCAGGGAAATATTTTCCTGCTGCTTTTCCTGGCAGCAAGAAGAGTGGGAGGAAAAGACCTTGCTATAAATTGCTTGCAGGAGACTCGAGCCCTGGATCTGCTTCCCCTTGGCCTCCAGCACTCTATGGAGCTTAGCCCAGACCCACATGGGGAAAGCCATGAAGCCTGCTTGACCCACAGCCTCCTGCTCGGCATCCCTGAGCTCTGCTCAGCGGAGGCATTGCCTCCAACACTCACTGCCTGCCAAGCTCCAGAGCCTTTGCTTTTTTTGCATTTAAAAAGCAAAGGGGACCTCCCCAGCCCAGAGCAGCAAGGCAGGGGCTGCTGGTGGACTCTGCCCTTCTTTCCTCAGCTGCCCTCCTCCTGATGCTGTTTGCTTTGGCAAGCCCCTGGGTTCACCCCTCCAGCAGAGCCCTTCAGCCTTGGGCCAGTCAGAGCAGGAGGGGAAGCCAGAGATGTGGGGTGAACAGGGAGGGCAGTGGAGAAGTAGGTGGCTGGCTGGGCGGATGGGACACGCTGGCCCTGCTATGAAGGGCAGGAAGGACAGGCTCACTCGGAAATCTGGAGGGTGGGCTGGGAAAGGCAGGAAAGGGGAGCAAGGGCAGGAAGGAGGGAGTGTGTCCGGAATGGGGTGTGGTGGTGGGAGCCCCGGTAGTGTGCCACGTTTAGTTTGTGGGGGTTGTATGGGTGCCTGCTTCCCTTGCCCTCAGGTGGAAGTCTGGCATGCCGTGGTACTCTGCTCCTCTCCTGGAGCAAATGAAGGATCCAGGCACTGTGGCAAAGGCAGCAGTGGCTCCCACCATGCCATCCCTCGTGGATTTACGGTCCCATCACTACATGTGAGGGAGGAAGTGGCTGTTTAGACAACAGAAGGCAAAGAAATCCCCACTGGCCACATCCTGCTCAGTTCCCTGGATTTATTCTTGCAAGAGGAGTACAGGCAGGTGGGCTTTGTGAGTGCATGCTGTGCTCCATCCCAACTCCCTCCATGCTGTGGTGTGCTGGATGTGGTGGGAGCGTGAAGTGATGGAAGAACTGAGCCAGGACCTGGGACAGAAGGCAGGTTTGCCCCCATGGTGCAGTGCTGGGGGTACTGAGTATCCCTGCCTTGCTGCAACCTGGCAGAGGGGAGCTTTGGGAGCAGTGCAGTATTATGTCTCCATGGTAATGGGGCTGCTGTTTTTCAAGGCATGAGGAATTTATGTGTTTTTTCACCCGGCACTGGCCCAGGGCAGCATTTTACAGGAGCTGGAGTGCAACATCAACAAGCAGCCGCAGTCCTGCGGGGATGGGGGATGTGCAAGGGGCAATAGACCACCCTCACCTCTCTGGGGTGAGGGTGAAGCCCCTGGACCCTAGTCTCATCCCTGACCCAGGCCGCCCCCATGGCATAGGTGCAGGGTGGGCAGGGGAGGGCAGAGCCCATTTGCAGCCCCACTTGCTTCTGGAGGAATATTTGACCCTGTGGGCCCTTGGCACGTTGGAGAGGCTGGGAGGAGACATTATCCAGAGGAAAGCATATCTCCCATGGGAATGCAGGAGGGATGGAAAGAGGAACAAGGGAGGGAACCAGGGCTTTTCTTCCCTCCTCTGTGGCATGGTGCAGCTGGTCAGGGAAAGTTGCAAAAGGTTTACATGGTGTTTTAAAGCTGGGATTTACCCTGTGTGGGGCTGGTGGGGTCCTGTTCCCCTTCCTGGCTCTGGCACTTGGAGAGGGTCAGCGGCAGCACCCATTGGCAAACAGCATGTGCCCCTTGCTTAATCGCTGGGGGTGGTGAGTGGCCCTGCCCCGTGGCTTTTGCATTAATAGAAAGCAAATGTCAGAGGGTCATAGACACTATCGTGAGGGAGCTGGGAAAAAGTCCCACTGTATATTCATGGCATCATTCTTCCACCCTTTCTTGGAGCTGGTGATCCCACCTCAGGGTGAATTTCTTCCCACCATATTCTTTTCCAGGGATAACTGATTCATTTTGTATTGAAGAACCAATTTGCAAGTAGGTGTCTGGGGCCATGCATGCCTCCTGCTTGCCCTTGTCCCCTTTTGGCCTGTGCAGTGCCCTGTGTATGCTGAGCGTGCCAAAATTCCCTCCCTGGAAAGGGCAATGGAGTGAGTGTTTGCCTTCAGCTAGGGAAAGCATGACGTGATGTCCCTGGTCAGTGGCCAGGAGGTGAACTATTGGCCACACTGGGTTCCAAGCGGTGGCACAGAGCTGGGAGAGCACCAGGAGACACTTTCCTAAGGGGTGGGTCATATCTGAGCAGGAGAGAGGGCTGTTAAAAATAAACAGGGTGACAATGCGCAGGAGGAAGGAGCCACCCCTTGTAACGTCACAGCCCTCCCATGGTTTTTAAAAATGTCACCCTCACAGGTTGGCAAAAGAAAAAGGAAAACTGATACAGTTTTCAAGGCACCTCCTGGCTTTTCCTGGCACAGATGAGTGCTTGCGGACCGCTGGCAATGCCATGGTGAAGCTGCCCAGTGCCATCCCAGTGGGCAGGACCCTCCAGCCACACTTGCTGGGTGAGGATACTGCACATTCCCACACCCCATGCTGAGACATGACTGTCCCCTTCTGCCACATGGCACTGGTGAGGGGTACCAGCTGGGCTGCTGGCAGTGGTTGGGCAGATACAAGGCCAGCCCATGGTGGAGAGCAGGCACACATTGCCAGAGACGATATGTCAGGTGGTAAAATGGTTTGGGTCCACCCATGCCACCATCACCAGCTTGGAGGCTGGTGGCAGGGCAGCTCAACTCCCTGGAGGACCTGATCTGGAAGCCAGCATAATTTTGCACTGATGTCAGCATGACCCCCTTCTCTTTAGCTGAGGAAGTCTTGGTGCTGTGGCCAGGCAGAACAAGAAGCTCCTTCTAGAGCTTTCCAGGTTGTGATAAGCTCTGGAGTGATGGGAGGAGATGGAAGAGTGGCCTTGGGCCCAGACATTGCTCACTCTGCTGCTTTTTTGGAGATCAGCTGGGTGGGGGAAGCAGCCTGAGCACAAAGGCAGCCACCATGTCCCCCTGTGGCTTCTTGCCTGGCTGGCCACGTGTCGCTTCTCATTAGATCAGGGGTGTAGGAGACTGGAAGTGACCTTGAGAGATGGTGTGAACTGCTCTCAAGAGAGCCTGGAGATTTCCTGTCAAATGATGGGTTAGGTGTCACTCTCAGGAGACTCAAGCCCCATGAGATTAGAGGGCTTCCCTACCCCAAACACCGCTGCTTTAGGGACCTGGTTGCCATTCAGTGAGGTCTTCAGTCAAGATGGTGTTACCCCAGACCAGCCATATCAATGCATCTGTTCAGAGAAGGGCGTTTTGTGTCTGTAAGGGCAGATGAGAGGATGCGCTCAGGGCTGGCCAGGTGACATTCAATGTGCTGCTATAATTTACTGGAGCTGGTGGCTTGCAACTTGTCCTTACAAGTACCTACACTGTGATTCATGTCTCCTGCTAAAGACCAGCATGACTGCACAAGGAAGTCAGGGTGAATTCTTTTGGTCATGCCAGGGGCAGAAGATTCATCCTCCTCTCTCCTGCTTCTCCTCTGCCCTGAGAGTTCCCACGGTAGCAGCCCAACAGGCACTTATCTCTGATGACATGCACGTAGGAACAAGGGCACTGCCCCATCCATCATCAGATATGCTTCAAAGCACTGGGCTCCACTGAGAGGAATTGCAGGTGGTAGCCCCGTGCCTCCTGAAACATGACAGCCAGCTCATTTCACAAGCAGGTGCATTAGTGCTAAAGTCTGTGGCAATTATTCAGGGCCAGGTTTGGGGCCAGGATCACCTGGGAAAGTTGGGCTCAACCCCCACTCAGCCATGGCCAGCACCCTGGGATGTAGCTCAGCCAGGAAAGGCAGATGAAAAGCTGGATGTGAGCCAGCACTATGCACTCAGCCCAGAAGCCAATAGCACCCTGGGCTGCATCCCCAACAGCATGGGCAGCAGGATAAGAGAGGGGATTCTGCCCCTCTACTCCCTGTGCTTTGGGGAGACCCTCCCTGCAGTGCTGGGTACAGCTCTGGACTCCTTAGCACAGGAGAGACAGGGACCTGTTGGAGTGATGCTAGAGAAGCCACTGCAATGCTGGGAGGGCTGGAACCCCTCTGCTTTGGGGCCAGGCTGAGAGTTGGGGTTGTTCAGCCTGGAGAGGAGACACCTTATTGAACCCTTTGTATACTTAAAGTAGCTTGTAAGGAAAATGGGGCCAGACTTTTTATCAGAGCCTGTTGTGACAGGACAAGGGGTGATAGTTTTAGATTAGAAGAGGGGAGATTTAGATTGTAGAGAAGGAAGAAATTTTTTACCCTGAGGGTGGTGAGACCATGGCCCAGGTTGCCCAGAGATGTGGTTGAATCCCTGGAAACATTCCAGGTGAGGTTGGATGGGGCTCTGAGCAATCTGCTCAAGTTGCAGATGTCCCTGCTTACTGGAGGGGGGCTGGACTAGGTGACTTAACTTTCCATCCCAAAATAATAATTTTTTAAAACCCAAAGGCAACTGTTTCAAAACTGTCAGTAATATACAAATATCACCAGAGCCTTTGGGTATAATACTTGGTGACTGTAATACTTGGTGACTGTGTCCCGGTGCTGCCCACTAAAGCCCTCGGTGAGAAGATGTGGGGAAAAGACACGATCTAACTGGAAACCGGCTGTAAATGGAGCTCCTCTCATTTCGTTTCCTTGTACAGCAAAGCCCTCTCGTGGAGGTCGGCAGTAGCTTGCCAGAGAACTGGATGCTGGGATGTGCTGCTTCTTCCCAGGGAGACCCAGTCCTCTCCTTGGGACACCGTCCCCTCGGACCCACATTAACAGGGCTGTCCAGTGGCCCCAGTCTGAGAGCACACGGGACAGACCCGAATGTGCTATCGCATCCACAAAGCGCCCATCTGCAGGGCGGCTTCAAGGGACTGTGCTTCATCTCGTGTTGGGAGTCTCATGTTTTTCCAGGCTGCTGCTGAAAGGGCTCCTCTGGCTCTGTTTAGGAGATGCTCAGCACCCAGTGGGGTGGCCCAGTCCCACACTATGTGCCTTAGAAAATGGGAATGCTCGTGACTTTGGCTTCCTTTATGGGCCACCACTTTTGAGGACTCCCCAAGGCACCTGCAGTCTGTAGCATCTGTGACTGTGATCTGTTACACTAGGATGCTGGGGCTTACTCTGAGGCTGCTCCAGACCCAGGTCCTGAGCACAGATAATTCCCTGGTGGGTGATGTCAACCTCCTTTCCTTCTGGAGGTGTAAAGCTCCTGGGGAGAGCTGCCACAGCAGTGAGTGGCCTTGTGTTACTCTGTATACCTCAGCAGGGCCCCTGTCCTGTCCTCTGCTCCAAGGTGACACTTTATTTACTGCAGTGTATCTCAGTTCATGTGGGACCACCACTGGTTCATGTCCCCTGGGCTGCCCACACTTGGTGTGGCCAGTGCCCTATCACTTGGCAGCACTTGCTCCTTCACTTAGCCTAAATCACCTGCTTACAAGCAGGTATCATCCCTAATGCACATACTAGGTTTGTGTCGTTTATCTGCCAGTTGCCAGAGGAGGAGAGAGAGCAAGGCAGAGATGATTTTCTTCACCGAGATAACAAGAAGCCTTTATTTATTATTTTACAGCTCTTTTTATACCCTTTTAACTTCCAGGCAATTGGACAAGAAGCCAGCCACCCCCTGAGGTGATTGGCTGGGGTGCCACAACACCCATAGTCAAAACATCTTTCTACTGTTTTACAAACAGCTGCCACCAAGTTCACAGCTGGTGGGAATCTTTGCAATCCCACAGGAAGGCAAATTCCATGCAGTAGTATTTTAGCATCCACAGGTTTGGCTCTTTAAATCCAGCAGAGATAAGCCACTTCTTCACCTGCAAAGCTGGCTAATTGATGACAGAGTTCTAAATGGCCTCACCTGGGTTTTCCACCCACACCCAATACCAAAAGCTGTATTTAAGCTCATCCCAGGGCTTCCACCTTACTACCTTAGTTGTCTGAGGGATGCTGGACTTTCCTGCTCATGTGAGGTTTCCTCTCAGTATTGCCTATAGCCTGGACCTTAAAGGCAGGGAGTATGGTCAACCTGAAAGAGTATCTTTTGTGCTGCTTATAGCTGAGGGCAAGGAATTCAGGTAAGGTTTGATCCTGCAAAGCCTAATCTATGAACTAGTGGATTTTGTGCTGAGCCCTGCTGGGGTTTTTCCCATGTGCTGTGGTCCTGTAGCTGCTGCAACATGTGGCAGCAATTGTAGAGCAGAGTCCTTTGCCTGACTGTATATATTACTGAAGTGCATGGAACAGCAAATTAGTAGCTCTAAGGGGTTGTTTACATTTTATTTCGAGGCACCATTCACTGGTCACCTTGCATGTTCCTTTGTGAGCCCTCAAGTCCTGGCCTTCAGTCTAACTCCATTCTCCTGCCATCAAATGCCTACTTCAGTCACAGCCTCCCTACCCTTGCCTTTTTGCAGCCCACACTGAAGGGGGCATTTTCCCTCTGGGAGCCCCTCTGGTGTTGCTGATAGTAGCTGAGGGCCCTTCCATCCCAGTCCTGGCTCCATCATAGTGGTGGGTGAGAGATGCTCTTGTGTTTTGAGAGCATCAGTACTTCATAGCTACTAAAATACTTTGAATCCCCAGGAGCTGGGTTTTCTCTTTGCACTGCCCATGTGCTTGTTTCCCTTTGTCCTGAATGAATTTAGTTCTCAACGTTGGGTATGTTTAAGTAATTTTCTTGCACTTCTAATTAAACAAAAAATGTTATGCTGGTTGCATTTAAATTGTACAGTTGCCACCTCCTTGCCTGGGGGCTGACAGCAGGCTATGTAAATATTTAGCGTTTTAGCTCAACTGCCATCAGACTTTTGGTTTCTCCAGCCCACCTTCTCTGCTGGCATTTTACATGCCATGCTCTTGAGTGAGATGTCAGCAGGGGCTTGTTCCTTGGTCTCTGTGGGTGGCTCTGGGAGCTGACTTACCAGTACCTGTTAGGGGAATGATGGGTAAAATAGCACTAGTGCATCTGGGTGAAGATTGTGTGCATTTGTGTAGGGAGCAAAGCCAGTGCAGTCTTGCAGAAACAGTAATTTTTCTTAGGTGGGTTGTTGAGTAGGGCTTTAATGGTCTGGTGAGGCTGGTTTCTGGTGGGTTGTGGAAGGGGACCAGGGCTGTCTATGGGTGGGTCTCCTGTGGATCATCCTCAGTACCGACCACAGGCATTTTTGCTTGGTTGCTGTGTGGCTGGTGATATTCCCTCCCTGAGCTAGGATGCGTGTCCTCTGTGGCCAAGCCGGCAGATGGGGCTCCTGCCCACACTGAGCTGCTCCAGAAGAGGCTGCATTGTTGGGCATCCCTGGGCAGACAGCATTGGCAATGACACAGGGCTGGTTGCTGACCCCCTTTCGTTGTAAAGGATTTTTGGTCCGTTGCACAGGTTTTGGTTGGTTTTTGGTTTTTGCCTTCTAATTATCTCGCAACAGCTGAACTCAACATTTCCTCGAGGCTTTCCTTAGTGCTGTGACTGGTCACACACAGTCACTTGGGCTAAAGGGCTCCTCCACATCTGCTCAGCTTCCATCTTCTGTTACTTGGCCCAAACCTGACCTCTGAGCTGCTCACAGGGAGGGACAGAGGCAATGGACTCTGTAGGGTATCCTTTCCCCTTGAGGGTGTCCTCATGATAGAGTTGTACTGCTTGAGATTTATGCTACAAGTTGTCTCAGCATCTTTGGGTGGGTGTGTTCACACTTGGAAGTGTTGTTGACCCTTTCTGCTGGGTTGGAGACTGAGATCTGGGATGGGCCAGCTCACAGGAGAGGCACCTTGCTCCAATAGCACTCAGGCAGTCTCTGCTGTCACCAGTCATGGGCTTGCTGTCTCTTGGGTTTCTTCTCCTTAACCTCTTCTTAAATGAAAAGTGGTCTGTGGCCAGACAGTTGACAAATCAGTGCAAGATTTCTCTATGAAGATTTTAGGTCAGGAGGACCCTGTGGCTGAATGCTCCCACCCTATGATGTCCTTTCTGCTCCTGCTGTGCCTGAACACCCTAGTGTGGCTTTCCACCTTGCTTTTGGTGTGCTATAAATGTACCTCCTGGCACCTGTCTGCTTGCACCAGTGTCCCCCTGATACTCTTCCCTGCTGGACACTGGCACTGAATTAATTCCCACCCCTCCCTGTCTTTCTTCCCAGAGACAACATTAATTTTAATTCTTCAGCAACATCTCCTCCTTTGATCAATAAATTACCCTCTGCCATCTCAAAGTAATAAAATAAATACCTCATGGGCATAGAATGAGTTGATTGAAATTAATGATTTTTCTCATTGTCTTGCTCAAGCTGTAAACCAGCTTCCAGCTGCTGTCACTCCTGGCTCCTCACTGCTCTTGTCCTGTTCTGCAGCTCCCTGGGGAGATCTCTGCTCTAAGGAACTCTGTATCATGAGAAACAGCCTGGGGCATCTGAGGTTAGGCACCTGGGGTCACCAGACAGTGGTGAGCTGGTTGTCAGCATCATTAGCTGCTGTGCTGTCTTGGAAAAAACTTCTGAGCTCAGCTCTCCTCTTGGAGAGGATCAGGAGTGCTCTTTACCACATCTCGCACACCTTGTTGGCAAGTGGAGGAGATTGGAAGTGGGGGTCTTCTGGTCAGGTCCTTTTCCTCCTTGGGCTAGGCTGTTGGAGTCAGCATACCTGATCTCTGTCTGAGGAACTGAGGCTGCTTTTCTGTAAAATCACCTGTGGCCCAAGAAGGATGTGTTAGAATTCCTTGGCTTTGGACTCTGATGTGAAATGTAAAGGGCTTCAGCTGGAAGCAGCAGGGTCCAGATAACACAAGCTGTGTGGAGCAATGGTAAGCAGGGGGAGTTTTTTTTGCAGGGTGCTGTGGATACTTAAAAAAATCTGAACTCAAGATGTGGTGAAAGTCTGGAAAGAAAAGACCATGGAGGACTAATAAATAAAAATGACCCCATCCTGAGTGAAAAGCATTTTGGGGAAGGATCACTGCTTGCCTGCCCTGTTCTCATCTACTTATCTAAGCATGATGGCTGGGGTAGGAGGTGGGGGTGTTAAATTTGGTCTGCCCAATACAGCTGCCCTTGAGGGTCTGTTTTCTGCCCATGTTACTGGCATTGGGTTTGGTCTTGACAGGAGTTTTTCTTTGTGCTCTGCCACAATGTTCGCAGGCTCTGAGAGCTGGGAGGCCATCAGAGGCAATGGCACTGCCCTGTGGCAGCCTGAGGAGGCAAGGGACTGTCTTGCTGATTCTGCAACTCATAGTTTTGATAAGCTAGATGTGGATTAAAGGCTCCTGGTGATGACATGGCATGTGATTAGGCATATTAGAGGAGGTTTTGTGCCATTATGAAGCACAGTGGAAGGGGTGCAGGGAGCAATAGGCTCTGGGAGGCACTGGCTCACTAGCCTATCTGTTTTTCTTGAGCATTTCTCCTTGCTGGCAGCAGTTGTGATGGATGTAAGCAGTCATTTTTTCCCAGCTGCCGAGGATGACATGCTGCCTTCAAAGAAGGGCAGGGATTGGAAGGAAGCTCTGGAGAGTATCTTGTCCAACCCCCCCTGCTCCTGCAGGGTAACCCAGAGATGGGGGCCCAGGATTGCATTGTCCAGGAATCTCTCCAGAGAAGGAGATTCCACAGCCTCTCTGGGCGTCCTGGGCCAGGCTCTGCCACCCTTACAGGAAATAAGTTTTTCCTTGTGTTTATGCAGAACTTTGTTCTGTTTTGTATCCATTCCTCCTTGTACTGTCACTGGGCATCACTGAAAAGAGATGGGCCTCATCCTCTTGACCCTCATGAGCCCTTTAGTTCTTGATCAGCATTGATCAGATCCCCTTTGTCTTCTCCAGGATAAACAGCCCCAGGGCTCTCAGCCTTTCCTTGTCACAGACATGTTCCACTCACCTGCATGGTCACCTTGGGGACTCCTTACAAAAATACCTGGGAAGGTCTGATTTCCTCATCCCTGGCAGTGCTTGGAGTCTAAGTTGGACAGACTGCTTGTGGAGCTCCAGAGAATGCTGAGTGGTGTCAGGCTTGGGGCTTGCCTGATGATCCCCCTGCAAAAAAAGGGTGTCTGAGAGCAACTGAACAGATCTACTGACTCCCAAAAGTGAGTCTGAGGAAAGGTGACCTGTGCATTAGGTCTCCCTGTTCTCAAAGTCTTATTTATCTTGCATCACATACCTGGCCTGTGTGGTGCTGTTTGGCCAGGTATGTAAGCCAGCAGCAGTAAGTCTTAGTCAGGAAAGACAATCCCCCTGCCTTATCCCAGTCCTGTCAAGAAAGGTAAATTCAGTAATTTTGTTCCCCAGCCACTAGTGAGCAGAAAGCTGCTGGACTAACAACTAGATCTCCCCATGGGCAACTTTAGTACTTTGCTGCTTTTTTGATACATGGATATCCAGCCATCCTACTCCTAGTACTTGCTGGGGTGGCATCCCAGCCCGCCAGTCCTCTGGAGAGCAGCTAAGCATGGTCACTGGTGAGTGAAGGTCTGGAAAGTACTTCTACTTAATGATGAAATGATGAAATTTCAGTCAATCAGAATGGTTATAAAATGCTACAGAGATATTTAGATTCTGAAATATTGTCGCATCCTTAGAGCAAGTTCAGGGTCAAATGGAGAAATCTTGTGACTGTGAAGCCTTGCCTTCAGAATTCCTTGAATATGCATATTCCTTGATTCAATTCCTTTGAATATGCATGTACTGGGAACAACTGGTGTCAGACTGGGAATGCAGTGCTCCAAGAGCAAGCTGCTCACCTGGAAGGATGCAGACCTCCTACTGGCAGGGATAAGACACTGTGGGGTGGTGGAAATGGCCTCAAAATGTGTAGCTATAAATAGAAGTGGAAATAGAGCAAGGCTTGGTCTTTTCTTGGCCCAGAATGGTCCATACAGCAGTAAGTGGACATCACGCCTTCCCTGGCTGAGAGGGGACTGTGTTCTAAGGCTTGTCCCTGTGTGATACCTGGGCAATGCCTGCTCACAGCCTTGCTCTTGGAGTGACTCATGATACCAGGTGCAGTTATTGGAGCACAGAAGAGTTGCTGCATCTCCTTGGTTTCCATTTTCTGCCAAAATGGCACCTAACCCACACCCTGGGCAAGGACAAAACCATTCAGTGACACCCATGTCCCTGGGCAGCAGCTCCCTTGTGGACACCTTTGTGGAAAGCCACCCGAAAAAATATTTTATTTGTTTTGGGGTTTTTTTCCTGGCCAGGATGGATGCTCTTCACTGTGCATGTCACTGTTATTTGTAGCTCTAGAGTCCTTGCTCTCAATTAGCTGTTTGGTGATGAGTCCTTCAGGTTAATTATATATTGTATCTAAAAAAAAACAAAACCCAAAGATAAGATCTGCCTATTGTTCTAAGTTCATTGTGCTTTGGTATAAATTCAGGGCTGTTGTTTGTGTCAGCTTTTGTCACAATGGAGACAGCAGAACCACTCTGAGCTTCCTACCTCTCATCCCAGTATTTCTCACTCCTGAGTCCTTGCTCTTTTCAGTCCCCATTGTGACTGTGAGCTCTGCTCACAGACTGTTGGCCTGATCAAACGGTCACAGGATGTCAGGGGTTGGAAGGGACCATGGAGATCTTCAAGTCCAACCCACCTGTCAGAGCAGGTCCATATACTATAATCTAGCATAGGTCACAAAGGAACACACACCAGTGGGTCATGAAAATCTCCAGAGAAGGAGATTCCACAACCTTTCTGGGGAGCCCTTTCCAGTGCTGTGCAACCTTTACAGTAAAGAAGTTCTTCCTCATGTTGACGTGGAATAATAGAATGTAAGGGGTTGGAAGGGACCTAGAAAGATCATCTAGTCCAACCCCTCTGCCAGAGAAGGATCAGCTAGACCAAGTCACCCAGGAACACACCCAGCTGGGTCTTGAATGTCTCCAGAGAAGGATAAGGATACTGTGCAACCTCCTTGGGCATCCCATTCCAGTGCTTTGTCACCCTCACTGTGAAAGTTTGTTTTTTTTTTCTTGTGTTTACCCTAAACCTCTTGTGCTCCAATTTACACCCATTGCCTCCTGTCCTATTGGATGACATTGAGAAGAGTCTGGCTCCATCTTCCTTACACTTGCCCTTAACATATTTATAGACACTGATGAGGTCCCCCCTCAGTCTCCTCCAGGCTAAAGAGCCCCA
>JAOEGS010006619.1:0-21410 GCA_025447755.1 Corythornis vintsioides | reverse complement strand
CCCCCAGGTCTCTTTCTCCAGAGCTGCTCTCCAATAGATCAGCCCCCAGCCTGTACTGATACATGGGGTTGTTCTTCTCCAGATGCAGCACTCTATACTTGCTCTTGTTAAATCGCATTAAATTTCTCCCTCCCAGTTCTCCAGCCTGTCCAGGTCCTGCTGGATGGCAGCACAGTCTTCTGGTGTGTCAACCACTCCTCCCAGTTTGGTATCATTAGCATCCTTGGTGAGGGTCACCCTGTCTCTTTGTCCAGGTTAATATATTGAATAGTACTGGACCCAGCTCTGACCCTTGGAGGATGCCACTAGTCACAGGCCTCCAGCCAGACTTTGCTCCACTGACCACAACTTTCTGGGTTCTGTTCTTCAGTCAGTTCCCAATCCACCTCACTGCACTGTCACCCAAACTGTCATTCTTAAGCTTGGCTGTGAGGATCCCATGGGATACAGTATCAAAAGCCTTGCTGAAGTCAAGAAATACCTCATCCAATGGAGAACTCTATGGAGTTGGGGAGGGGTCTGGCTCCTGCACCCTTGGAGTTGTCTTAAGTCTCTAATAAGCCAAAAGGGCTTTGCAACATTCATGCTGCCACTAGAGCCTGGCCTAGGGCTTCTGCAAACTCTGTTTTGCCCATCACCCTTTCCTTTGGTGGGAGAGTGAGGCAGGACAGCCCAGGAGTCCTGAAGCAGGAGGAAAAGCTGGTGCCAAAGCCTTCCCTCACTGTGCTACATCCCCAGTATGTGGGCAGAGGCTTTTAATGGGATTTTGTGGGATGATGGCTGCATCCATCTGCCTTTCAGCTGTAGCAAGATGTCCTTTCACTGTCTGTGCCTGCCAGGCTTTCTACTGCTTCGGGGTGTCCCGCTTGGCTCATTTCTCTGGCAGCATCTTCTTGCAGGGAGTAATTAGCTGTATGCTGGAGCAGTTTATATTGCTGCTGAGGTAAATGGTGGGGAGCATGATGGGGCTGTGTGCCATCTGGAGGGGGTGAGACACACTTCCCCCCTGCCCCGGGGGCTGGTGAAGCAAACCCTCTCTGCTGGCTGCAATTACAGGCTGGTTAGGATACCTTGTGGGCAGGATTGCTCCCAGGGTGGAGGAGATGGCAGGAGAGCCCCAGCTTTCTCTGCAAATCAGCCCCACCAAGGCTCTGAAGAAGCTACTGTGCTGGTAATCCCCAGGTCCTAGGTTGGGAGTGAGCAGGTGAGGGGGGGAAATGGCCTTCTGGGGATTGAAAGACGTTTTTGCCGAAGTAATTGGCTGCTCAGTGTCCTTGGAGGACCCAGTCTCATCCAGGAAGGGCTGTGATGTACTGAGAGGCCTTAGTCTTTATGCACCCACCCTCTAGGACCCTAGCTTTTCAGGCTGCAAGGCTGTGTGTAGAGCAGGGGACACATATATATATGTTCGTTCATGTGTGCGTGCATAGATATGTGTGTGTGTGTGTGTATTAAAGATGGAGCAAGGCCCAGGCTGCAGCAGGAAAGACATAGCAAGGGACTGGTTTGAGGCTGGAGCTACCATGAGGTGCTTTGCCATGTGATGGAGAAATGCTCTCAGGAGCATCAACACAGCTCTGTTGCTTTCACTTGAAGATATGGAGAGGAAAAAGTATCCCCCTTGGTGCTCATTGAAGAGCAGGGAGGAAATGCATGTTCTCCTTGGGCTTTTTTGAGGGTTTGAAACAACAGGAGCAGGAAAAGCCTGGAGAGGAAGTGATTCATACGTTTAATTTGTCCTCCAGTTCCTATTATCACTTTTTATTTGTGTTACATGGCAACATTCAAAGGCCCCAGCTAAGCTCAGTGCCCCACATGTGTGGCTGTCGCTTAGCCTGGCGTGGGAGGAGGATGATGAGCATCCTTCATCCACAGGGAGATTGAAGCATGGCCTGGGCAAATAGCTCTGCAGGCTGAGTAGGGGCTGCACTGAGCTTTCTTCCATATTTCTGTTAAGAAATGGGCGTTGAATAGGGGAGGTGATTCCTTGGAGGACATGATATAAATTGCCTTGGTGTAAATCCCTAGACATTTCTGATAAATTTGGGGCTGTCCTTGGCTCTTTCCATCACATCTGTGGGCCCCATGACAAACCCTTGGGTTATCTGCTTCCCTAAAGCTCAAAGATTTGTATTTCAGAGCTCCAGCAGTTGTGGCTGAGGTCCCCCCAGACTGATCATCTGGAAGCTTGAGAGGCAACTGTGGGCTTCAGAGCAGGAGGAATGAAGTGCTTTTCCTTACCCTGACATCAGGCAGTGGGAGAAAGGGGTGGAGCTCAGAAACACCCCAGGAGGCAATGGAGCAAACATTCATTTAACCATCTGCTCTCTGGGTTGAACTATTTTCCCACTGAGCATATCTGACAAGAAATGAAAGGCAGTTTGTCTCCAGCAGTCATACAGTGCTGTCCTTTGGTGGCAGCAGGCTGGAGATGGCTTGTGCTGGGCTTTGCGGGCAGAATCCTCCCATTAGTGGGGCTGAAGCCCTGGGGATGCGCTCACATGGGGTGGCTCTAATGCTTCTGAGCTGGCAGGCAGTTTTACAATGGGTGTGTGTGTACATATAATAAAATGGAAGTTTTTACATCAATTTTGTGTAAAAACGTAGCATAGCATATTCATCAAGGAGGGTTTGTGATTTTTCTTTTTTTTTAATGTAGGAAACAATATTTTCTTTTAAAGGAGCTTGTAATTGCCTCCTAGAGATCCCTTTCATGCTTAGTCTACATTGCTGTGTGTTCCTCTGCAAGGAGTATTTGTGCAGTACAGCCAGTCAATGCCCTCTCTCTTGGAAGAGCAAAACTTGATACAGGCTCTAACATGTTTCCAGGGGTAAGTAGGAGAAATGTGGGCTCATACAAGGTAACAAATTTGTCTCTGGTCTGTAGAATGATAACTTTGTTATCGAGATTACTGGCGGCAGGAGCCTCCTGTCGGTATCTAGTGCTCATTGCTGAATAGCCAGGGAGGTGAAGAGCTGGTCCAGGCTGCTGCAACCCAAGGGGCAGAAAATGCAACCCGGCACTGGAGTGGTTTGAAGGCAAAGCACTGCACGGGCACAGCAAAAGCTTTAATGGAATCTGGTGGACCATGATACCAAATCTTGCTTGCTTGGTGGATGGACAGTTGTGATTAGCAGTCCATCTCTTAAATAAGGATCTAATTTGCAACTACCTGGGCTGGGATTAAATGGATGGTCTGTCTGATTACAGGGACTGGTGGGATCACTCGGGCACCATAAACCCTGTTTGAGGTGCTTGCCTAGCCAGGGTTTGGGAACAGTTTCCCAGCAACAGTTTTCTCAGCTCCTTGCTGCCTTTAGCTGAAACAGCCCAAATGTGAGCTGCAAGGGAAAGTGGGGCGGGGGAAGGAAGATGCAGCCAGGCAAACTGAACCTTCTGGAATCCTGGGATTAAAATCTGAAGATTCTCACTGCCTTCCTCAGAGCAAAGCCATCAGTTCTCCTTTCCCCCTCACCCCCACTCTTTGTCTACCAGCTTCTCACTGCTGATGCCCTTGCTAATCATGGGAGGTGGCATAGGCAGCCCTGGGCATCTCCTCTAAGGTGATACCAAGAGGGATTATGGAGAAACTTTCTGTAAGCCTGCCCAGGTGAGTCCAGCAGGTCTTTCAGACCATGTGGCTGGTGAAAGCAGAAAAGGAGGTGAGAGCAGAGAGACCCATCTTGGCTCAGCTCCTGAGAGCAATTTATTTTTCCCTTGTTCCATGGATCAATCCAGGTCTGAATTTCTTGATTTTAAAAATAGTGCAGTAGCTCCTGTTCTCCATCAGCTGGGTAACAGGCTGTGCTCAGAGCTGGCACCTGTAGGCACTCATCTTTTCTGTTTCCTCTGCCTTCTTCAAAAATACATTCTTAATGTATTCTTGGGACCACAGATGCCTCCTAGGCACAGTCAACTTTAAATCTGGACTTCATTGTCCCAGACTTGTCCTAGAGGGCCACATCTAAGTTAGCCCTGCCTGAGGGAAGTTCAGTGCCCATGTACAAGACTGGCCATCACCCAGTCCTGCCTGCCTGTTCACAGCTGGAAGCTGTGTGCTCTTGCAATCTTCCATGTCATTTAACTAATATGTACTTTTATCTAGCTACCTTGTGTTCTGCTGATACTCTGGCTGGGGTGGTCTGGGATAGGGAGCCTTCCGCTCACCTAGGAAGTCACAGTTGGCTCTGGGCTGTGCTGATAGCATATCCCAGCATTGTGCTAGCCCCTGGGAAATGTCTGAGACCTGATCTGGTATACTGGCCACTAAATGAGGAAAGCTGTGATGCCTATGTGCATGGTGGGCATTGAAAGGCACCTCTTGAGATCTTGTCCAACCCCCTACTCCAGCAGGGTCACCCAGAGCAGGTTGCCTAGGATCTCACTGTCCAGCTGGATTTGGAATCTCTCCAGAGAAGGAGACTCCACAACATCTCTGGGCAGCCTGCACCAGGCTCTGGTACTCTCCCAGGAAAGAATTTTTTCCTCATGTTCATACAGAACTTCCTGTGTCCCATTTGCACCTATTGCCCTTTGTCCTGTCACCAGGCACCACTGAGAAGTCTGTCCCCATCCCCTTTATTCCTACTCTTTAGATATTGATAAACACCGCTAAGATCCCTGGATGATTTTTCTCAGTGGCTACCAGCTTCCCCTGGATTTAGCTGAATAGATTGGGTACAAAGTTCCTTAAAACCCCCTTTTGAAATCTCATTTCTACTGACTGACATGCTGGAAGAACTGTGTGAAACCTGATAAGGACTGGCTTGGTGATCCCAGCTTAAATACAGCAGCTGACAGCCTCTTCTGTAATGCTTTAACATCCATTGTAAATAGCTGCAGCAAGCAGAAGGATAAGAGTGATGTATAATAGCTGTAGTTTAGGATACGTGCTGCTTTAATGTGAGCAGCTTGGGGATTAGATGGAAGCACTGGGAATGATGACCCTGCAGGCAGCTCTGAGGGTGCTGCCTGCTACATCTGCTGAAGATCCTCACTCGTCTCTCCCCTCCTTGTTTCTGTTTGCTGGGCAAATGACACACACCGCCACTCCCCACCCACCCCGCAACCATCTGCTCCAGCAGACTGCTCCCTAGGTGCTACTGTATGCCTGGGACAGAGGCAGAAGATAGGATTCATGTGCTTGTGGAGCCTGTATCCGATTTTACTGAAGTTGGCATCCCTGGGGCTAAAATTATGGCTTATCTCTGGGCAGGGATGGGAATGTAGGGGAGACTTGTATGAGGAATACTGTAGCCAGCAGGACTAAGGCAGTGATTATCTCTACACTGGTGAGGCTACATCTTAAATACTGGGTTCAGTTTTGGGCCTCTCACTCTAAAAATGATGTTGAGGTGTTGGACCACATCCACAGAAGGGCACCAAAGCTGGTGAAAGGTCTAGAGCACAAGTCTTGTGAAGAGTGGCTGAGGGACCTGAGGTTGTTCAGCCTCGAGAGAAGTAGACTCAGGGGAGAACTAACTCTACTTGATAGCTCCCTGAAAGGAGGTTGGAGCCAGGTGGGGTTGGTCTCTTCTCCCAGGGAACAAGTGATAGGACAGCAGGAAACGCCACAAGATGTGTCAGGGCAGATTTAGTTTGGACGCAAGGAAAATATTTTCCCCAAAAGGGTTGTCAAGGTCTGGCCCAGGCTGCCTATGGCAGTGGTAGAGACCCCAGCTCTGGAAGGATTTAAAAGCTGTGTAGGTGTAGTGCTGATGGATGTAGTTTAGTGGTGGACTTGGCTGTGTTAGGTTACCTTGAGGGTCTT
This sequence comes from Corythornis vintsioides, assembly GCA_025447755.1. Classification (NCBI taxonomy): domain Eukaryota; kingdom Metazoa; phylum Chordata; class Aves; order Coraciiformes; family Alcedinidae; genus Corythornis; species Corythornis vintsioides. The sequence continues at coordinate 15,639 of JAOEGS010006619.1, read as the reverse complement.
TTCCAACCTAAATGATTCTATGATTTTTGCAAGATATGTCTGTAAGAGGTAGCATGAGTACATGCATCCACAAAAGCCCTGATGGTACTACCAGCAATGCGATGGGGAAACACAGGCTATGATGTAGAGGAGAGACTGGTGACTGGGATTGTGAGGAGCTGCATCAGGAAAAGGGCGGTGCCAGAAGAAGCTACTTGGCATTCTAAGCTCTTTCCCTGTTGCTCATACATGTCCCTGGGTGCTTCCTGCAGTGAGAAGCCCTCCCTGTCTGCTGGTAGAAGGATCTCATTTGGATCTGTTTAGACATTATTTCACTAATGTTGTTGTTGTTCATCATGTGTTGAAGCTGTGCGTCAAAGCCTAAGCATCCCTGGGGGTTGTTGGCTGCCTGGTGTGGTGAGTTCCTCTGTCCTACCTGAGTGGGACCAGTCCCTATGAAAGCATTGCTGGGGAGAGCCATCGCCTGCTCTTGCCCTTGCTCGGTGGGTCTTCAGCTTTCTTGGAGTCTTCACATAAAGCTGGGGCAAGCTGGCAGTGAGGGGGTTTGCTAAGCACATGGTGGGTGTGTAGTCAGTGTAAGGTGATTTTGCAGCCATGTGGTTTCAAATCCATGGGTAGTGATGGGGGCCAGAGGCTGCTGCTCTTGGTAAGTCTCTTAGTTAAAGGCTTGGAAAATGTAATCCATTTTGTTTCTAGACATCATAGTATGTGGAAAGGATGCTGCATGCTAGAGCTCTCCCAATCAAAGCAGGTAAATCAGGCTTGAGCTGCCAAGCCCCAGGAAATCCAAAATGAAGCATAGCCTGTGAAAATACCTGGGGACACTGAGCTTTGGGAGTTTGGGTGGATGTATTTGAGACAAAGGTATTGTGTGGCTTTTTGAGCTTTATGTGCTTCCCTGGTCTGAAAGTTGGGGTGTACATCTGACATTCTGCCCAGGCAAGGACAAGAATAAAGGAGGGGAATCAAAGCAACTGGGCAACCTGGGCTACATCTCCAAAAGTGTGGACAGCAGGCTAAGGGAGATGATTCTGCCCCTCTGTTCTTGTCCTGGTTTGAGAACAGAACTAATTCTGTTTGGTGATTTAATTTTTCAGCTCAGTTCTTTTCACTAACTGCACTGTCTGAAGTTAGCAGCAGGTTTTCACAGGCAGTGTCTGCTGCCAGCAGTGACACCTGGTGTTTAGGGTCAGTACCAAGGGTTGGAGTGCAGACCAAGGCCACTGCTGGACCTTGTGTACCACACTGGGGGTGCAGAAAGTGAAAGGTGGCACCTGCAGGGAGGAGCAGACAGGACAGGTGACCCCAAACTGACCAGCAATGGATTCCAGCCAATATATGTCATACTCTGTATAAAGCTGAAGGATCATGAGGGTCTCACCTGCTTTTGCCAGCTTGGCTTGGGTTCTCTTCTGGTTCCTTCTTTGGACCATCTGAGAAGGACTCTGTCTGTTATGACCTCAATACTGATCTGTGTGTTCCTGAATCTGGTACCAGAATCCAGCTCCTGAGCACAGTTCCCATCTGCTGCTGGGCCCAGTCTGGGACTCTCCCAGTGCCAACTCCACAGCATCAGTGGTGACAGTGATGTAATTGTCATGGGGGAGGGGGGGAGTTGTTTGATACTGGTTTTGTATATATTTGTATGTATTCAATTTCTTTTAATATTATTATTTTCATTAAAGCTGTTCTAGTTTCCTTTTCTAATTACCAAGTCTCTCTTATTCCCTTTCTTCTCTCCTTTGGGGAGGGAAGGGGGGGTAACAGAGTATCTCTTATAGGTCTAAGGGGCTGCCCTGACCCTAAACCATGACAACTGTCTCTGTGGAGACCCCCTGCTGTGCTGGCTCCAGCTCTGGAGTCCTTAGAACAGGAGAGACAGTGACCTGTTGGAGTGGGGCCAGAGGAGCCGCAGCAATGCTGGGAGGGTTGGAATCTCTCTGCTGGAAGAGCTGTGGATGTTTAGCTGGGGAAGAGAAGGCTCTGGGGAGACCTTATTTCAGCCTCTGACTTAAAATGGGCTTATAAAATAGAGACAGTCTTTTTAGGGCCTGTTGTAACAGGATAAGGGGTGATGGCTTTTAAGCTAAAGGAGGTAAGATTTAGCCACAGGAACAGGTAGTGAAACACTGGCCCAGGTTACCCAGAGGTGGTTGATGCCCCATCCCTGGAACCATTCCAGGTGAGGTTGGATGGGGGTCTGAACAACCTGCTCTAGTTGCAGATGTCCCTGCTCATTGCAAGGAGGTTGGACTAGACAGCCTTTAAAGGTCTCTTCTGAACCATTCCATGATTCTATAACCTGCAGCATCCTCCATCCTGCTTTGGCTTTGGAAAACACTCCTCTTGCTGTGGGCTGGGTGCTGAAGCCAAATATTTTTATATGGGAAAGTACATTGGTGCTTTACTGGAATAAGAATGGTATCAGCAGAACCTGAAGTGGGTAAGAAGTTTTCTGGTCCCCTTTAGTATTATTGTAGGGAAAGTATTGGAAAGTGTTGATTTCTGGAGGCCTCTTATACTCTGCCTAAGCTGTGTACTACCACTTTCTGGGCAGTACTTGGTGGGGCAGGTCACTGGCTTAGTGAATTGAAGTAGAGGCTGCTTTGCAAAATCAACCAAGCCCTAGATGAAACCCACCTGGGTGAGCCCTGGGGTTGAGGAGAACAATCAGCAAATGTTGAACTTCGCTCATGCTTTTATTTATTCCGCTGGGTTGAAATGCCCTCTTTTGGTCTGCAACTGGGGGGTACTGAGAAGTTGCCTTGGAAGGAACTAAAAATAATGATTAAATGTTTGCTGGGAGAAGTGCCATGCAGCCAGGCACCGGGTCTGTTTGGACTGCTATAGAGAGGTGGGTGACTTGATCTCTGGCTCTTAAATGCTTGTGGCAACAATAGGGCAAGTACTTGCCCATCCTGCCTAAGCGTAAGAAGGAGGGTGTGCTTTTTGGAGGACATGGGAAGATGCCATGCAGATGATCAACCTGAGGACAGTACTGCTGGGCTGCCCACCTATGGACTCTGTCCCTGTTGTGTCTCTCTCCAAACCCTCCTCATCAGCTGCAGTCTTTTGATATGTTGCAGAGGTGGATCTGGGGAGGTACTTGAGCTGGGGTGTTGCTGTAGGCATGAGCTGTGGGAGCAGGTGGGGAGGTGACTAGGCAGCAGAGCAGGAGCATCCTTGGTCTGGTCCAGCAATGACACCTTAGGGCACTTGTTTGGGTTGGCTTTCTCGCATGTATGGGCAGCAAAGAGCTTTGCAAACACAGGCTATTGCAAGGAGCTAATTGATTTTCCATCATGTCTTTGGGTCTTTTTGCAAGTGAAATGACTAAAACGCAGCCACAGGTTTCCCAGTAAACAATGAGCAGTTGGTTTCACATGGCTCCCTGTCAAAAATCCCAAACTGGAAAGGCAGGAAAACAAACAATCAGATCAGAAAGAAATGGGTTTTTGGCATCCTTCCCTCTGTGTTGACTGGGCTGGTGAGACAGACCCTGAGAAATAGCTCAGATTTTAGTCAAACAGCTCATACACAACTAAGGGAGGGGGCCTGGAAATGGATATGTATATTTGTGAGCTTAAATCCAGGCTCCTGCAGTCAGAGAGGAGCAGAGCAAAGGTATGGGTCTCTGTGGGCTTTCCAGATGGCAGATACATTTTAAACACAAGAGGAATAGTTATACCCTGGGTACTGAAGCAGAACAAGTGCCAGGAAAATATATGCTTCAGCTAAAAGACAGGAGTTTGGAATTTGAGAGCAGCACTTGTTTTGTAAATGGAATATAAACTACAGGGCTGAAGTGAGCAGTAGGCAGGGCAAAGGCATCTCCTCTTCAGGCTCAGCTTTCCCAGTGACAGGTTGGCACTGACATCTCTCTTGGTTGTTCACCTAACCAACAAAAACTGGCCTGAGCACCCAGAGGAGAATTTCCTCTTTCTTGCAGTCTGCAATAGCTGATGGGTGAATAAGATTTTTATTTTGTTGGTTTATTGTTTGTTTGTTTTGCTTTAAAACAGAGGACAAATTTAGTGTTTCTTGGTCATCCCACTTGGGGTGCAGCTTCCTTGTGATTAAGCAGATCAGAAGCGTGGTCCTTTTGTCTGCCTCCCACTGTACCCTGTTATTTTTCCTTTTGCAGCAGTCTCACAAGTTTCTGTTACTGAAGCAGTTTGGGTTAGGGTGTTTTGGTGTTTTTTTTTCCAGGGAGTGTTGTCTGGTTTTGGAAAAGTTCCTTCTTTGGTCAGGTTTGGTCTCATTACACATAAATACCATAAAATTCAGCCTCTTTTCCCCTTTCAGTCCTTGTTACACTATTCATTTTATTGTAAGAGAGTAAATATCTTTAAAGATGTTTCAAGTTTAATGGGCTTTCCTTTTATTAAACAGAAGCGTATATTTTGGCGTATGCAGGCCCTGGGGAGCAAACTTTAATGGCGGCACCGGGGACACTTGCTTGGGAGGTGGTGTTTTCACCCTGAGGCAATTTCATGAGTTTCTAAGTTTACCAGCCATGGAAGTTGTGCAGCAACCCTTAACTGGCTTCTCTTCCCTGTGGCAATTTACCCTCTTTCTGGGAGAGCAAAGTTTCCTTCTCATAGGGGTTGAGGTTCAACCCACCACAACCACCCCAAAAAGCTGCTGGTCCCCTCAAGATTAGCAGAAGCCAGTGCAAAGCTACCCTCAATCAGACACTGATGCTAAAACCCCAGAACTGGAGCATGCCTTGAAAGGAGTTCCAATCCTTTCCCCCATCTTGGTGAGAGCTGCTATTCCAGACTATTTCTCATCAGGGTTTGTCTGACTTCCTCTCAAACCAGATCCTCAGCTGTCTGTCCCAAAGCTTAAATAATCTTTGCTGCTATATTTGAATGTTGGTTGGTTGTTGTTTTGTTTTTTTCTTTCCTAATGTCTAATCTACAATTTACAGCCCATTACTTCTTGTCCTGCTCCCCATGGGGATGCAGAGCAATTTATTCTCGCACCCTTTGTAGCAACCTTCTACATAATTGAAGACAGCTATCATGTCTCTCTTGATTTCCAGACTAGACAAATCCAGTTGTTTTAGGCTTTTTTTTTCCTTTCTCCCCAACAGGTTGTATTTTGCTGGCCTTTTATATCCTCTGAACTGTCTCTATTAGTCCACATCTGAAGAGTTTGTTGCTGTACATGTGGGAAGGAGGAGGAGAAAAGCTAATTGGGTTTTTGTGCTGCATGGAAAGATGTTAAAAAGCAGGTCCTGGAATTAAAAAAGAGGTCCTTGGGGTTACTCTACACAGTGCTGCTATATGGGAATAAAATGTTAGCCAGCAAGCAGTAAAAAATAGTGTTTGCAAATGTGCTGGCTTTGGGCAATGAGCTTGTGTGTCCCCAGGTGCTTCCACAAAGCTCTGGGCCAAGATGTGTGTAAAAGATGCTTACAATGTCTAGCTGGATTTTGCAATTCTGCTTTTTTTTTTTTTTATTTTGGGGTGGGGAGAGGGGGGAAGGAGGTTCTTTTTCCAACCAGTGCCTCAGGCTGCTAACCTGTACCCTGGGCACTCGCCTTGCTTTCACACAGTTGCATGGCTGAGGAGGGCTGCTGTGAGTGAGCAAGTGCACGGGGAGAGCCATCGGCGGGTGGGTGCCTCTGCTGTTTCCTCCCCTGAGATGACAGAAGCTCAGCACTGCGATGTCGGCGCTGCTCCTGATGCTGTCTCTCCATATTTCATTCCTGTCTAGCTAGGAGGTGGGAGGAGACACTCTGCTCCGTCTCTGCACCGATAAGGATTGTGTTTTCTTTCAGGATGGGAAAGCTGATCTGCATTCATGTCTAATCATCCGTGGAGCTGACAAAATTATTCACGTAGCAAGTTCTCGGGGAGAGCCTCACTTCTCCACCCCCTCCTGCTGCACTAGCAGGGAGCTGGGAGTTCAGCACTTGCCTGGGAAGGCAGAAGGGTTGTGTGGAGCAGTGGGGATAAGAATGGGGAGAGGGCAATGGGTGATGAATGATGAACCCCCAGAGTTCAATTACCCCCAGCTTCCACAATGAGCAGGTAACCATGGAGACATCCGAATCCAAGGCATCACTAGTCCCCAAGTAACAGAATAAATATATTTGAATAAAGACCCTGGTCTTGTTATTGCAAAAGCTGTCTCATTGCGTTCAAACTGGCTGCTACGAAGGGGTCTTCTGAGTTACAGAGAGGCTATGCAGGACAGGATTTGGGAGCACTGTGCACAAGAGGATATCAAAACCACTTTTCTGGGTGTGCCAGTGATTGGGTGCTCTGGCAACATTTTTTTCCCCTTCTGTACATGCCAGGATGGCCTTTCCTGAGTTGGATTGGGGATTTTGGTGTGCAATGTCTTGGCAGATGATTGAGAAGTTTCTTTGCTATCCTCAAGAGGATGACTATTTTCAGGTTTTTCTCTGTGCCTCCTCCTCAAGGTGCTGGCAGAATTGTGCTGGGGCAGGAGCATGCTCACTGAGCGTGTGAATGAATGGAAGAGCTGGAGGAGACATTTAAATGAAGCACTCATCTCCAGGATTTTCTTCCCTTAGCTTCATTCAGATGTAGGGATGAAGGTTTTAGAGAGACAGCACCCAGGCTGGGTGGCACAAACAGGTATCCATGTGAGGGGGTGGCTGCGTGCCTAGATCTGCATCTTCCCCAGCCATGCAAGCGAGACACTGCAGATCCATGCAATGGCTTGGTAAAGCAAAACTAGAATAACCTCTCCCCAGACAGCCTGGTGCTCTGGCTGTCTGGGAGGGAATGTGTACCCCCAGTGTCACTTGTGGCTGCCCTGGGTGAGGTATGTGCTGGGGCAGGGGTTGTGCCACACACAAGCATGAAGACAGGCAGTTTTGGGACAGCATTAGCAACACTGGAAGCTTCTGAAGCCCAGGAGGTATGTGGTTACTGGGTACTGCCAAGCACATGTTTGCTGTGCTTTGCAGTGTGGTGGAAGGAAAGGGAGGAACTGAAAGGGTGATGGGGTGTGGGAGTATCCTGCCCATCCAAACAACTACTTGGCCAAGGCCACAGTGGGCTGTCTCTCAGAGAAGCCAGCAATGAGAAGCTTTTGTGGAATCCTGTGCAAAGCAGCTAGGCTGGTGCTGAGCTGTGCTGTGCTAGGACTTCTCACCACTCTTGCTAATTCACAGCAGCCCTTCTCAGCCATGCAAGGGTGTGAAAGCAAGGTGAGCACTCAGGGTACAGGTTAGCAGCCTGAGGCACGGGTTGGAAAAATGCTAAAGAGGGAATGTAGAAAGAGCACTGGGAGTGAAGAAGCACGAGGCAGCTGTGGCAGTGCTGTGTGTCTGCTTGACTGAAATGCAGAGAGCCTGTGTCAACCTCTAGCTCCTCCACCCTGCACTTTGGGTCCAGCTGTCCATAGGTGCTGCCTAGGAAAGCAAAATGAAGCGCAGGCAGAAGCAGTAGGGATGTGGTGCTGCAAACATGAGTTAAGAAGAGGCCTTGAATGCAATCTCTTCCCCACAGCAACCCTCAGATGCCATGGGGTAAATCTCTGGCTGATCTGGAGGGCCATATACCTTAGTGTCCTCCATCCTCACAGTTGCCCTTGCTTTGGCTGCTCATTAAGGGAATGCCTCATATCCAAGAAAGGCAAGGAGTGCAGGTTTATACTTTGCACCGATATGTGGCGGATGGAGAACTGATGCTTGTTTTGTATGGGAAGAGCTGTGGAAGTCTTGGGGCAAAGGTGTGTGCAGAAAGTGATAGCAAAAGAGGAGCTGGGGAGCACCGACACCAGCTGGGGGCGCAAGGTGGGGGTCCTTTGCCACCAGTCCCCTTCCCTGGAACGGGGACCCAGCTGGTCAAAATAAACCTGCTGAAACAGACAGCGTGCAGATTTCTGAGTAGCGCTGCTATGCGGGTGGCTGATTCCGGGGTGGCTGAGCTGTGCAACCGTCCCTGACCCCGCTGTGGAGGGGTGTGTGCGCGAGGGGTGTGTGCTTGGACGGTTGCTGCTCTGTTTTGGCAGAGCTAGGCTCCTTCCCTCCTTTGTTATCCCCCGTCTGCCCCCTCTGGTGTATGTGCGAGTTCCTTTTCTCCGATTGTCAGAAATTTATTTTTCACTGTGTGGGCAGGAGACAGATTTTAACTGTCTCTATTTTATCTTTTTTTTTTTTTCTTATTTCGTTTTATCTACCCTCCCCCTTTCCTCTCGCATTCTTTCCTTCCTTCCCTGCTCCTCTTGTCTCTCCCTCCCTTCTTCCCCTCCCCTCCTTCTCTTTTTCCCCTCCCTCCCCCCCGGCTTTTTTTTCCCTCCCTTTCTATTACAAATAATGTCTCTGGAATAACATCCCGACCTCGCCCAGCTCTCCTACAGGAGCCATGCCTCTATGTCCAGGTAAGCGATGGCTGGCACCGGCTGTTGGTGGGGATGGTGGCCCTGGGGACCTCCCACTCGCTCTCCCAAAGTCGCCAAATGCTGTCGCCGTGGGGACATCGTGTCGTGTGTGTGTGTGTGTGTGTGTGTCTGTCCCTGCCGCTTGCAGCTACCTGTTGGAGGACGGCAGTCCCCGCCAGCTGGAGCTGTCTCCATCCTCCTCCTCCTCAGTCTGAGCGATCTGGTCTAGGTGGACATCTCCTCCTCTCCCTTCTCCGGCGGCTTTTGTCTTAGTCCTGACCAGGGAGGATGCGCTGAGCCCCGGGCGCACTTTTCGCGCCGTCGCTTCGGGGAAGGAGAGCGGCGGGAGGGAGAAGGACAGGCGGCAGACACCGGAGAGAGGTGGGCTATGGCCCTGGGGCGGACGAGGATGGGGGGAGTCTCCTCCCTGAACGGGAGAATGGAGCTGCGCTTTTTGGAGGGCACCCCAAGTTTGAAGCTTGACTCCCCGTTTGTTTTTTGTTTTTTTTTTTTTGTATGTGTGTGTGGTTGGGTTTTTTTGTTTGTTTGTTTGGGTTTTTTTTCCCCCTCCTTCCTGAGTGTATCTCGGCAGCTGCGGTTTGGCCGTGCCTCGGAAAGCAGCTCTGCTCTGATAAAGTTTTTATTAAGGTAGCCTAGGAGCGGCGGGAGCCTCGGCGCTCCGCTTAAGGTGGTTCGCCGGCCGAGGTAGGGGGGCCGGGGGCGGCCAAGGGGCCCCGGGAAGCGTGGCCGTGCTGCGCCTCCTCGGCTCGTGGGGCTGGGGTTCCCGCTGCCCCCCTCGGCAAGGAGGGGAGGTGCATGTGAATGTGGTTGTGTGGGGGTGGGTGGCTGGGCCAGGGGGATGCCTTGCCTTATGTCCTGGGTGGTGTGGATGCAGCTGGGTCGGGAGTCTGAGCCCCCACTTTTCCCCTTTCTCGGGTATTGGAGAGCTTTGAGCACCCTGGAGAGCCCTTGCTTGGGTGCAGGGGCTGAGGTGTTGTCCGGCAATGGGCTGGTTCAGCTCCGGTCCTTCTTTGACAGACCAAGGCCTCCCAAACGCGCAGGGTCTCCTTTCTTCCCTGGGAGCTCACAGGCTGCATGGGTGCTCCCAGCAGCCTTCCTTGCCTGCCCTGGGTACCCAGCATTTTGTGTTGTCTCCTTGCACCCCATTTCCACTTTCTGTGGATCCTGGTGCAGGTCCTATGTTTGGTTCCTGCCTGTATGTTGCTGATGGCATTGATGAATGAGTGATTCCCCCAAATCAGGGTTTGTTTGCCTTGTTCCTGCAGCTCTCCCAGCTGCTCTTGCATTGCACAACGTGTGTTTCAGTGCTTGCTGCTCCTGCTGGTTCTGAGTGGCTGGACTGGGGCCAGGGATAACTTTTCCCCCAGGATCCTGAACAGACAAGTGCTACTTGTATCCTGGACCACTCTGCCTACCTCCATGGGCTGCATCCCCCTGGGAGGTGATCTAATCCTACTCTCAGTGCTGATAGGAGGCCAGGCTTGGTCCATGCCACAGATGAGGAGGTTTGGGCTCAGGATGCTGTGGGATGCAGTGACACTCTTGGCTGGTCCATATTCATGGCTGGGGCTGTTTATTTACCAATTATATTTATTTATTTTGTTTACCATGTTACGGAAGGTGCTGTCAGTGACATGAGACATGCGTTTGCAGCTTCGGCAGCTGATGCTGGCATCTTTGGCAAGATTGGGGCATAGCTAACTCCTGTTGAGGAATTGGAAACCAAGTATCATCCACACAAGTGTCTTTTTGTAGGGGTTCTCTTCAATTTCCTCTCCCTAAAATGATTGTGTAGCATTGCTAACACACAGCAGCATCAGTATGCCAGAGAATTGAGAACTGTGGTCCCTCCAGTTGACTTTTATGAGGTCTTCTGCAGCACAGCTCTCCAGCAGCATGGCACAAGCAGGCATGGTAGAGCTTCAGGGCAGGTCTTTGTTATAGCAGGAGGGAAGTGTTCCTCTGAATGCGTTCCTCCAGATTTGGGAGTTGGAGGAGATGGCTGTGGCAGCAAGCTGTCCCTGGGTAGTGAGCTCCCTTGTTTCTGCTTCTGAGTTTTCTTAATCCTCTGTGGTCCTGGAGTACTGAGAAAGTTTGTAGTTTGGGATGCATTTCAATCCCTTGAGTGCCTGGGTATTTCCTATTCCTTTATCACAATGTAAACCTTTCCTCAGTGAATGGCTGGGGGAGAGTGTAGCCCATCCATGTTGTACCTTGGTATCTATTTTGGACAGGTGCTAGGTTGCTGCTTAGGTGCACGGTCTCCCTTGGGTTCACACCTGCTGCTGAGGGCACTGAAGATCTGAGCATGTGGGAAGATCTCCTGGTTGGTAGTGCCTTTACTCCCTGTGAACAGGACTTTCCCCATGGCCATATGAGGCTGCAGCCCCTGCACCCCATCCCTTTCGTGGTTGAGTCAATGCACCCACCCACTGCATCCAGTGTGTGAGTCACAGGCTTTTCATATGCTGGTGTGAATCACTCACAGCCACACTGATGACTTTAGTGACAGCTGAAAAGAGAAAACAATACCTCCACCTCTTCCCCCCATCTCCACTACTGCTGCCACTGGGCTCCCAGCTCAGAGTGACCCAAGAAAACTTTTGTGAGTGGCACCCTGATGATGGCAGCTGGAGTTTCTGCTAACTTTCTGCATCCTGTGGTTGGGCTTATCCATGGATGCTACTGATGATGCTCATAAAATGGATGGGTAGACTCTGGAGTGATGCAGCCTGGAGGACAGCTCTTCTGCCTTGGTTCTAAGGGGGATCTACTTGCTAAATGGGGATATATTGAGGTATCCCTTGTCTCTTCCCTTAGGGCAGGGTGCATTTTGGACCTCTTTTGCTGAGGCAGCTCAAATTTTCACCTCAGTCTCTCTGGGGACCACACATAGAGTTCTGGAGCCCTGCCTAGGTGGCCTACTCTTTGATCTTCCCAGCCCACTGGAGCACATCAGGACCATCTGAGCTCCAGGAGGAGCAACTGGTGATGAGCAAGACCTGTCAGGAAAAAAGCCAAATCCACCTCCTGTGGCTTCAGTTGCTCCTCTCCCCAGTGATGCTGCTGGCTGGCAGATTGTCACGCCAGCAGCTCAGCTGGTGGCTGTGATGCATTTTGCTTTATGGGCAGAGGGGAGCTGGGGTTGTGTTTCTGTTGGACCCCTGGGGCCGGAGGTGACTATTTTAATACTGGAAAGATGCTTGTTAATTAACCTCCAAAATGATCGCTGCCTGTTGACTTCCTGGCTCTGCTGGAGAGATCCCAAAGCAGGGGGCTGGAGGAGTCTGGGGACACTGCCTTCTCCTGCCTGCCCAGGCAGGGAACTGGGACAATGCCACAACCCTCACCACAGCCATCAGGTCCAGGCTCACCAGGGATTAGAGGAGCATCCCTGTGTCCCCACTCAAGCACTGCAGTTGGAGGGGGATGTTAAATCCATTGCCTTGCACTTCTGCAGAAGAGGGAAGGCACATGAGGAGCAAATCAGACGGACTTCCCAGGTGCTTTGCTATATCTCTGTCTTTTACATTTGCAAAAGCTCTTCCTACCCCTCCCTCCCTCCTGTTGCCGGCTCCCCACCAGCATGTCCCCTCCCTCCTTCCTTCCTGCTCCCCGCGGCTGAAATGAAGTGCTGGAGTATTTCAGGGATGTCAAAACAGACCATTAGTCACAGCCATGAGGCCTCATGCCTGGGGAGTGGCTGCTGAGCTCGCTGTCAGGCTGAGAAATGAGCAGGGTGGACAGGAGCTGTGGGATCGTGGGGCAAAGGCTTCAGAGTTTCTCCTATTCTAGTATCTCTGGCATCATCCTGATTTAGGGAATCTCTGAGCCAGCCTGCTGCACAGACGTCAATTATTCCACAATGTCCCTGTGATGTTAAGATGTGGCCTCTCCAAAAATGAGGGGCTAGGTGTACCCCACCCCACCCCCCAATTTGCTTTGGGGTTCTTCCTATAACTACCATGCTAAGGGGACCCTCCAACCATGCTCATCTCCTATGTTTGTTAGTGGCTTAGAACATTTTCTTTGTCAGCATAGAGAGATGTTATCTTTAGCACTTTCCATGCTGAGTTATGTGCTTCCTGCCTCAGAAGCCACCTCTTGTGGATTTAAATCAAATATTGGTTTTCCCAGGTAGCTTTTTAAACAAGGCAGCACAGTCACTGAAACATCTACTCCACACAGAGGTGCAGAGCCCTGCTGCCCTGCTCAACATCCATGACTGCTTCCCAGCCTGGCTTCAGTTTGTTGTTGTTATATGTGTTTTGCCAAAATACTCTGTTTTCTTTAACAAGCAGGGAATGGTGGATCCTGTTAAAAACACACTGAGCTCCTGGTGCAAAGCACCCTTTTGATGGCGTAAGCAAGATGCTCAAGATGCAGGAGCCTGATTTTTGGCTCCTTCTGGTGCTGCTTGTGTCTGCCCTTGCTTAACCGGGTGTCAGATAGCCCAAAGTTGCCAGGCTCCCTTTGTAAAGGCCTGAGCTTCATCTCCTCCTGTGATTCCCTGAGGACTGCTACCTATAAATAAGCACCAAAACAGCTTGGAAAGGTGCATTAAAGCCTGAAGGTGTAGGCATGTCTGGGTGACTATGCACCTTACCCCTACAGAGAGGGTCAGTTAGGTTGTGGCTAATATTTTTTGAAGCTTCCTCGTCTGGAAAAGCATTTGAATTTCCCTTTCTGTGTTTTTTTTGCAAACTGCAGGCAGGAGGTGGACTTTAACCCCTTGTTACTCTGCGTGTCTTAAGGGTTCTCTCTGCTTTGTGTCCTCTGACAGGGATCAGCGACAGTGCTTTTGGGAAACTGGTCCATTATGAGCAGCTTGTTTGGTGTTGACTCATCCTTGAGGCTTCATGCGTGATTTTTAGGGAAGGGTGGTGGAGGTTGAAGGCTCTGTGTAGCCTGGTGTACTTAGCAAAGAGCCCTAGAGATGCACCTCCTCTCGTGGGCAGTGAGCCTGCTCCCCATAATCAGGGCTGCCTGTGCAGCCCTTCCTGGCACTGGGAACTGGAGGTGGTGTGGCTGTGGAAGCATGTGGGGAGAGCTCCAGAGAGAAAGCCCAGTTCTGGTTGGCACTCGGCATGGATCCAGTCCCTGCGGCGGGTGGGAAAAATGCAAACCTCTCCCCTCCAGCCTTATGACATCTGCTCTGCGAAGTCAATGTGAGGTTCCCTGAGGCTTCCCAAGCAGGGCTAGAAAATAAGATCCAGTTTAAAATTAATTAAAATGGATCCTTCAAGGGAAGAAGCACCTCTTCTGCATGTTTCCATGACCTAGTTATGCTCTGTGGTGGGCCAGGGTGGCTGCTTCCAAGCTGGCTGCATGGTGAGGTTTAATTGAAACCTTTTGTGCTGTCTGTGCCTGAGAAAATCAAGCTGTGACTAATGGGAGTCACTCAAGATGGTGGCTAATTACTGTGATTAACTGAGCAACAGTTTGGGTGCCTCTTCTTACTGCTCTGCCAGTTGTGCCAGACCCCAGGGAGTGGCTGCAGCAGCTGGGGCAGGATGGCACCCTGCTTAGCCAGAGGCTTAGGGAGGAGGGTGGGAGATGAATCCCAGCCTCCTGCCGGTGGGGTGCTCTGTCTGGCTATTGTTGCTCCTCTGCTTGCTATATAAATAGGGGGTTAGCTTTCTGGAGGCAACTGGTGAAGGGGGTATCAGTACTGTGGGCATGGCTGGAGTTGGGACCCCTCCTGGGGTGCAAAACAGGGTGAGAAACTCCATCTTAAAAGTGCAAGTTGAGACATGAGGGATATGTTGCAAAATGGGGTCCAGCTCTTGAGTTTTCCCTATCTTGTCTTTTTCCATGGAATTTTTTTCCTCTTGTTGGGTCCCCCCTTAATTTCTGCCATATCAGATCAATGGCTTTGTCTGTTTGATCAGTAGCTTACTAAGCAATCTTAAAAAAACCTGTTTACAAAACACATCTCTGCTGATGCAAAGTGAGTCTGGTTCTGTGGGCTGCTGCTCGCTGGCTCTACTCAAAATGTGTCACTTGCACCAGTGGTTATTTTTAGAGCTGAGGTTTGCAAAATGCAAAGGCTGGGCAGGTTTTTCCAGAGTGCCAGATTCCTGTGAGGAGGCAGAGAGGACAGGGGTGATCTCTTGCTCTGTGCTGGTGTGGCAGCTGCTGCTTTCACCAGCATGCTCTGGTGAGACAATGCTCACATGGCTTTTCCCATCTACATGGGAATTTAAAAATAATGTATGTGTTTTTTACCTTTTCCTTTCTCCTGGTCCTCCTTGCTTTATGCTCAGTGATATTCCTTACTTCAGAGGCTGGTGCTTCTCTGCATAGGCTGTTCCAGGTTTATGGTGTCTGCTGTGTCTGTGCAGCCCAGCTCATTCTGCTGGTCCCTCTACTTCCCTCACCTCCTGTGTTTCTTCTCCAGGAGCCAAGGACCCTGCCTGCTCTGCTGGCAGTGTGAGCTCAGGCTGGATCAGGGTGAATATTTGGTTGCAAAGAGCTGGGGAGGCAGTGGTAGGGGTTGGAGGAGATGGAATGCTCAGTCCCTCTGCTTCCTGGGGCAGGCCGGCTGTCTCCAAGTTCAGTGTTGGGATGGAAAAGGCAGCAGGAATGGATTGGATGTCAGCCCTGCTCCCTCCCTAGACCTTTTAGGTGCAGTGACCCTGTGCTTATTCAGCCCAGCAGGTGTGGGAAGCTGGTTCTGGCATGAGAGTATTGCATTGTCCATGTTCACCTTCATATCTATCTGTGCATCCTCTCTCCCTGATTCCAACCTGCTTCTGACCCAGTCTGGAAAGCCATCAGCATTGCAATCTACACCCTAACCCCATCCTACTGCTTGGCCTCTCTTTTAACACTCTTCTGCTTGTGTTCTTGGCTCATTGCTGCTGAGAAGCTCCTTTTCAGCATCCAAAGCTCTGCTGAGTCTTGAGCACTTTGCAATCAGAGATCAGTGTTGTTGGGGATGAGGGAAGCCCCCAAACACCTTTTCCTGTGTTGGGCTGGTGGAATTGAAATGCTGCTTTGGGGTGAATCTGGTTTGCACAAGGCAATTTCACAAGAGCAAGAGGGGTAGGGAGAGGCTAGAAGCTTTGAAAACACCTGAATCTGATGTGTGTTGGAATAGGAGTTTGAAGGTTTTGAGTTTTGAAAGCCATTTTTTAAAATCTGTTGGTGGTTTTCTTATGGTGGATCTGATTATAAAAAGCAAAACAGAAAAAATGAGGCATGTCTGCTGTGTTGAAGCAGACAGTTTCTGCCACCTACAAAATATAT
>JAOEGS010006618.1:0-12749 GCA_025447755.1 Corythornis vintsioides | reverse complement strand
TTACTGCCACTTTTTTCTCAGCCCCCCCCCCCGCCCCCCAACAGTCTTTCTTTCAGACATACTGAATTCACCATCATTTTCATGCTGTGCTCTTCTCTCGGGTGTGTGGACACAGCTAAACCCACAGCTTTCACCAAGGCAACAGCTGGTACTTCTGTGTTGGACAGCACTGGCACTATCACAGATAGCTCTGATGCAAAAAAAAGTCCAGATTGCTACAGGTACCCCACAACCTTCAGAAAGATGAAAATAAAGATCTGATTTTGGTTTTCTTTTTAGAGGACAGCACAAAACAGTGCAAAGAGCCAGATAAATGCAAAGAGCACTGTGCCATGGTTACCAGCAACAATAGACCCCTGAGTGAGTGAACTGGCTGCAGGAATGATGTCTGTATAAACAGACTCACTCCACGATGTTAGCTGGATGTCTATAAAGCACAGTGCCACTGGTTTTACAGATGCAGGGTGCAGTTTGTGTTTGCATTGTCTGTGTGTAGACTCTTCAGTAGACACTCCTTCACTTGCCTCATGCTGCCTTCACAGGAGGAGCCTTAGATGCAAGATACAAGACCCTGCTGTGTATCGAGCACTTGATCTTGTCTGGGATGCAGGAGGATATGATGTGAGATTGCAGACTTACCGTGGTTACTCAAACATGAAGCAGGACCATAAAACACTGACTTAAAGCAACAACATAACAGAGCAGCATCACTTCCAAACCCAGCACAAAAGTGCTGAGGCCTGAGCCACTTTCAGCACAGATTTCTACAGGCCAAGAGAACAAGCTGTGCCCTTGGAAAATACTGTCCTGAACAGGAAACATTCCTCTGCTGCATGCTTCTGTTGAAGCCAGACAACACATGGGAATAGCTGAGGGTCCACTTTCTTGGTGTGCAGAGAAATGTGGGGCACAAAATTACCTTGAGGATAGCAGAGAGTGCATTTGACAGGCTTATTAAGTTTATATCACAAGCAAAATCATTATACACCACACCCAAACAGCAACACTGCCACAAGTCCTTACTGACAGTTGCCATTACCTAGTTCTATAGCAATGGATTTTATATGCATAAAATAAATTACTAAATTGGCCTTAATCCCTTCTTCATGCCAACATAACACTGCAAATTAAAGGAGCTACAGTCATCAAGTAGGTTGTCACCAGCAAAGTGGATGATTTCTTTCAGTCTCTGAGACAACAACAAATATAGCATTTAACATGGGGTAACCCCCCAGATCTTTCAGTATAATTGCAAGAATTATTTTCTTCTTAGTTTCTGCTTTAGGAAAGTAATCAGACAGATAGTCTCAGACTAATCCAAATATAACTGATAAGTATTGCTTGGTAGCTTCTTATAAAGAGTATTATTTCATATCTTACTTCACATCTCTTTATTATCCCTTAAAAGCCTTTGACTGATGTTATGAAAATCTCCATCTTCTCCTGTGCTAATTTCAGCCACGTCAGTGTCAGATAGGCCCTGAAGACAACACCTTCTCAAGCTGCAGATGCTGATCACATACTCTGGAAACAGTCAGTTTATGGTAACCTTTCCACTGCCACCAGAACACAGGATTTACAAGTACTTCACCGTTCCCTTGGTACATAGAAACACAACTTCTGATTATTCCTGCCCTGCCTCTTAGCATAGCAAACAAGCCCTGCATTCTGGCACAGCTGGGTACAGTGAATGTTAGATTTACTGAATTATGTTTTTGAGAAAGGGTTTGCTAAACGTGTCAAAATGGATATCGCAGTTGAAAAACTCTCTGATGGAGGAGGCAGCCAATCACTGCAATTAGCTCCCTGACCACAATGACTTTGGATGTCCCAAACAAAACAAAAACACTTCTTCACCTCAATTTTAGCATGCATATTCTGATTAAAGAGAGCCAAGTACCTATTAACATGGACACATATAAGATGTGCATATGGAAATGTATGTAGAAAAATACACTCAACTTTTTACCTTTTGAAAGATAAACCAGAATGTGTATGTACCAATTCATTTCCATTTACATCCTTCTTGCTTTTTATCTACCCATCTAAAAAGAGGGAGAGCAACATATATTGCTTTATCTTTCATTCAACGTGTGAAGCAGTTCAGACATTTTTATAAATAACTTTTCTGTAAAGCAAGTATCTCATACAGAAGTATCAGTGTCTTGGAAAGCAGCCATTTTAGCAACTGAGTTTAAGATGTTCTTCTCTAATGATAAGAGCAGTAATAATGGGATTTGATGTGTCAGGAATCAAGGTAATCTCTTGGTAGAACACCAGGAGGCAGGTATAGGAGACTACTGTAAATCTGGCTGAGACGTTTGAAATAGAGAATTTTCAGTGAGTACAAGTAAATTGACTTTATCAAAGTAGCAATTGTGTCATCTCTTTTCACCTCTGCTTAATTGGGGTCTTTCTAATGCACTCATTGGACTGAAGTGCCAGACCATAATTATAGGTAGGACAGAGTATGAGGAGCAGCACTTTCACAATCACTGCCACTGAACACATTTAGATTTCACACTTTTTCTGTTGTTCAAACAAAGCTGAACCTCACATGAAAATTTAGTCAGAAAGTGACTCTAGAATTTTTTATGTCAGCCAAATGGGATTGTCTGTTTACAGCTTCACTGGAATAGACCTAGCAAAAAAAAAAAACAACCCAAAAAAACAAACAAAGCACTTCATTCTATGGTCTGAGCAGAAACAGAGTCTGTGGGGAACAAAAGATTTCTCTTTAAACATCAAACTATTTCTCAGCTGGTGAAGATCTGCGACAGCAGCTTTAGATTGCAGTTTGCATGCAGGACTCCCATAGCACAGCCACAACACAGATAAATACAGTCCATTTTCACAGTCAGATAATCCTAAACAAGGAGCAGATAAAGGGCTTGATCATAAAGCAGAAGTGTTGCAAGAGAATTTAGGAGAACACAGGTAATCTGCCTATTATTATTTATTATAAGGAAGTTATTGGAGAAAATCACGACCACTTTTGCATTTTCCCTGCTGTAACTCAGGAGGAGAGACACTTGGTAACCACCACCTGCTCTGCTCAAACAGAGGAATTTGCAAAGCTGATTTTCCATGAGATATTCTCTAGCTTTAAGTTGAACTCTTTGTGGAAAATGAAGTTTAATCAAGAATAGTCAGGATCCTCATGGAAAAGCTAATTGAAAATTTCAGTGTTTAGAATGCTACTCATTTCCCCCCTCCCCCAGTAAAATTATTTTCCGTAACATTTTGGGTTTCTCAATATATTTTTCTCTGAAGTTCTCACAGGGAAAACAACCAAAGTAATTACTTTATGATCTCTAAGACTCAAGATCATGTTTCCTTGCACATTAACAATTAGAAATATTGAATAAAGCCTGTAAGAAACCTTTCATTGTTGGGTACTTAACAGAACTGATTGAAATTCAGATCTGCAGCCTAGGAGCAAATTTTTATAATTTAGTATCTATTTTCATCTCACAACAAGATGAAAAACTGAAATATCCATAGATTCAGCAGAACAAAATGCACTTAATGGTTTAGCCATAAAGAGAATTGACTTTTCAAAGTAATTTAAATGCTATTTTTCCTTTCTCAGATATACCTTCTCCTGGAATTTAGTGTGGGGACCTGTAAACCTTACTATACCCATTAGGGCTGGGTTTTTTCCACAACCATTCCTCTGCTATTTTTATCAAAATAAAAAAAAAAAAAAAGAAGCAGCAGCAGTTATGTAAATCCAGAGGCTTTTCTAGCAGCATACTGCTATTTTTTTTAATTAAGCCTTTAGGTTTCAAATGGAATTTCAAGATGAAAACAAAAAGATTTACACTCCAAAGTAGTCAAGTGACCATTAATCATTAAAATGAAGATCACTTCAAGACCCAGATTTAAGTTATTCCAGTAGAGACTTGAAGGTAAATCTTCCCTCTCACTACAACACTATTACTAGTGCAGGCTTTCTCTAGGTTTATTTTTGTTTGTTTGTTTGTTTTCTAGGAAAATAACCAAAGCAAACAGATATTTTGACCCAAAGCAAAACAGGAACACATAAAAGTCTTGTGTGGTTCGTGCAATGGGGAAAAAAACCCAACAAGTTTTGATTTTGATTTTTTCCTAAGGGATGTCAGAGAAGTGGGTGCACAGTGAGCTTCACAGCCTACATGTGCACACCCTTAGCAAGCAGAGTTAATCACTGTAATTAACAGTCCCATGGTCAGCAATATAAAGCAGACATTTGTATACATGGGAAAGTTCAATTGAGCTAGTGGTTCTCCCTGTCAGAAAAAGGAGGTCACCTGTGATAACCAAACAGTAATAGCAAGTTGTCTTTAGTTTATTTGCTTTTTACTACCAAAGCAAATAACCATTTTTACAGTAGGGTCACTGTTTAAACTATCTGAAAATGCATTATGATCAAGAGTGTATTAATGGATTCAGCATTAGTAACTGCTAGGATATGCCTAAGCCAAAATGGAAATCAGTCACTCCAAACCAATTACCATCATCTCTGGTCTCCTTGAAGAGTCAATAATTACCTACATTTATCCCAGGGGCATTTGCATCATACATGCCTATTAATCTATAAATAGAGGTGAGTGAATGATATCTTGTGCCTAACTGTGTCAGTGAGTCACCAAAGAGAGGGAAGAATAATTCTTTTCTTGTCTGTATAGGCCAGATACTATTTATTAGCAAGTTAAAAGCAAGATTGTGGCACAAGAAATTCTGCTTATAGAGAGAAAACATTTTACCATGAAGCTGGTCAAACTTGGACAGGGACCCAGACAAGCCACAGAATCTCCTTAAACTCTGCTGAACAAGACCCTGAGCAACCTGAGTGAACTTAAAGCTGACCCCAATTTAAGCAAAGGGTTGGACTAGAGGCCTCCAGAGATCTTTCAAATTTCAAGTATTCTGTGATTAGAAGAGTCAGCCTGGTCCAGAGAGGCATCTCTGGGAATCTGCACTACCTGAGAATCTACCTGATCTGTGCTGTTTTTCTTTGAGACCAAGCAATCTTCATTTTCTCATTGGCAGCTTGCTTTAAAGTTGCTCTGAGTGATGAAAGTACACAACTATAAATATCAGTCAGCCTTTAGGAAAATCATGTTGTACAGAGACTGTGGAATATTGTACTAGAAGCACTGTAAGGGGACTTGGGGAATAGGGGAGTTAGGAAAAGGGAAAATGCATCGTGCTTGTAGCAACACCATTTAAATCCAATTCCTTTGCTTGCATTTATCTCCACAGTGTTTTCTAACAGGAATCAGATGTTATTTTTTTTTCTGTACAACAATAAACAATAATAATCAGCAGCAACATCTGGGCTCTGCTCTTCTAAATAGCACTTTCATGCAGTTATAATGTAAAGCTCAGGAACTGAAATTGGAAATAAAACACAAATGTTAATTTGACACTTGGAACGTTTCTACAGCTGTGCAATTTGAAGTAATTTTAACAGTAGACTTCTGTTATTAGGTTATATTTTATAATAACACTTCATTCATCCAGAGACATTTTCTTAGTCATCATTACTCCTGTTCTGGAGAGCCTAAACTTAATTTTCTTGGCTGTTTTCCTTCTGTGGTGTTTTGTTTGGTTGGATTTGTCTTTGTGTGAGCGTGTGTTAGGGTTTTTTGATTGGTTGGTTTGTTTGCTTATTTTCTGGGAGGTGTGTGTGTTTGTTGTTTTTACAGAGGGCTATGGAACTAAAGTCACATCAAATCAGGACTCCCCTGTACACACTGAGTATCCCCACACACTTTTCTCTGCCATTCCTCAGGCTGAACAAGAGACATGGGCATCATCCCAGATGAAGTACAGATTTGCAGGGTTGCTGCTGCCTTTGCTTGATCTTGATATCAGGCACTTGTAACAAGGCAGTCACCATCCAGTGCAACCATGGATGGACTAGTTCAGGTACAGCAGTGAGATATCTGGCATTACCTTCTGCTTGATCAGATTTAGAAAGGGCACATGCTGGAAACTCTCAAGGGATGATTTTAAACTTCCCTCTTGAAGTTTCTATCACTAGTGGTGTTATTTCAATGCCTGTGCAACAGGCTTTAATGCACTTCAAGGAATTGCCCTTCAGTAATAAAGACTTCTGGGACTGTTTCCCCCTGCTCCTTATATTGACTATGATTTTAGTTTCTTTTTTTTCTGGAGAGAGGGAAGAGTTCATAGTTTTAAATAAATACTGTATTGAGTTTCTCTTCAGATACCACCTTAGCACTCTATGAAAACATCTTCAAAAATTACTGCAGCTGATGCTGCTGGAGTGCAAACACCACTGTCCAGCATTCAATCATCCAACACTGTCAGCACTGCCCACTGTCCCATCATCTGTCTATTGCTCCTGCCCCTTCAGTCAGGCTTAGAGAAGAGCCTTGGGCTTTTTTGTTCTTGTTTGATTTGCCAGCCTTCTCCAAGAAACTTTAGTTTATGTTCCCCGGTAGCATCTTGAAACTCTAGTCCTGGTCTCACAGTGGCAATGATAATATGATTCATAGCAATTTTCAGGGAGGAATCTAATTAGCAACAAATATACACAACATTCACAAGCACCACATTGCTGAGATCAGTAAAATGTTTGCATCAAGTCTCCTATTATTCCTTGTTTGCATCAAGTCTCCTTTATTCCTTGTTCTGCCCAATTAACACATGATGCATTTTCTTCTATTTTCTGGCTAGAAGTCTGAAACTTTTCAGCAGGGGATCACAAACATTCATATATTTCACTAGGAAAAAAAAATCCCAAAGATTGCTAAGTCTCAGGGCTTTATTTTCCATGAAATCAAATAATCACAGGTACTGGCTGATCCAAAATCTCATTTAATTCCATGGTCTTGCAAAAGCTATTTAATAAATTTGGGTCAAACACTGCTTTAAGACTAATAAGAGATTTACTGTTGACTTTGGGTAACCAGAATTCCACTTCATACCTCCATCAATCTCCATCTGCCCTACACAAGCTAATTATTCCTGGTTTTGCTAGCACCAGGCAATAGTAACTATAAATTGGACAGATGTCCATTCAGATGTATTTACACAGCAACTTCATAGTAAAACTGCATATATGACAAGTACATCAGGAAATCACTGAGAAAGGGAGATACTGTTAAATTACAGAGGTTATTTTCTGTAATTTCTGAGTTCAGCCAAACATCTAAAGAACATTATGGGCTTCAGGATAAAAGGACTAACTTCAGTATGAGGTTTCAAACTTCCTAAATTACTAGAAGAAAAACTATGGGAAACATAAAAAGCTCCCTGGGGTACACTTCAAAAGTATAACTTAGAAAAAATGTTTTGTAGCAGAGAATTAAAACCAAAAAGGGACCAAAGAAACAAGGAAGCAATAGCAGGAATTCACTGTGTGTCATCAATGAACTGTGTCATTATACAACTGGCCACCTTCACAGCACCAGTCTGTACACCAGTAACCCAGTGGATGTAATGCTGCTTATGAATACAGATTGACAACACTCAGCATTTTATCAGGGTGAAATAAAAAGTCAGTGATGCCTGTGTGTGCATTGTACATGCTGAGCTCATAAACACCAGGACCTGAACTGCAGACAGAAGTGTGGGGAGCACTGTGTTGATTAGATAGCTACACACAAAACCAAGCAGGGGCACCCAAGCCACAGTAATCACAGCTGAATGTAAACTCTGAATGTACCCAAACTGTTGTGCACATGTTACTTATTTGCTTTAGTGGAAGGAGGTGAAACAGCTTGACAGAGATTGTCTGAATATCATACCTGCAGAGCACACAAGCTAAGTAGCTGCAGTATGTATGTATGGCTGGAGGCAAAGTGGGGAGGGAGGGAGGGAGGGAGTCTACAGTTGAATTATCCCCAGCTCCATCATCTTTTTTTCTTTTTAAAGGAATGCTTGGGTGTAGGAAAAGCTGTTAATTTGGCTGTTTGTCATTAAATGCCAACCTGTGCCAATAACCATGTGATTAACTTTCAGTAAGTCCCACAGTAAAAGGCAAAAGTGTTAATGATACTATGTCATACACATCCTTCACCTCATACTTTGATATTTCTTCTTCCCTCTACTTCCAATAATAAAAGAATCTACCTCTATCTTTAAAAAAAAGAATAACAAGTCAACCCAGACTGACTAAACCACCAACTACTCATTTTCTGGCCCAGTCCATTATGGCACCTCTTGAGCAACACATGTAGGTGGGAAGTCACTGTGGCACTTAATTCAGAGTGGAATTACACTAGTTTAAAACTACTGAGGATCATATTTATGACACAAATTAAAGAGGAAAAACAAAACAAAACAAAAAAAAACACACCAAAAAAATCAAGCAGCTTTCTATAAGTGCACTAAATCCAAATTCCACAGCTGGCAATTGCAGAGAAGCTCCTCTGACTCCCTGCAGAATTCATTTCAGCATGAAGTCTAATTAAGGTGGGTTGTTTTTCTTCCCACACAGGAAAATCCTTCTGCATCTGCCACACAGAGTGCTTCTTTCATTTTCAGGAACAGGAATTCAAAGGAATCCCCAAAGCACTGAGTTAGGCTGATGCTAAGTATCACACTTTCTTATTTTTCTTAAGACTTTATTTATCTTATTTAAAACTGAAACATTAATCCAAGGTTAGCCATTGTTTTGCCTCTGAATTGCTAAGATGACTGAAGAAGTTAGTGGAATACATAAAATACTGCAATAAACCATTTGCCCTGTGGCAATTCAAGTTCCCTTTTAAAATTAGTTCAGGGTCACTCTCATTTTAGATCTTCCAACAGCAAAAAAAAAGGGCTGATTTTACTGAATTTGGTAAAGAAGCCTAAATTGTTGGTTAATTAACATAACTTTAGAAAATTAACCAAGTCACAGAAGTGAATGGCAAGGTTACCTTCAGTAAAGAACACTGTAAAAGAATAAAAAAGGCTTTTCAGTATCACCATGCAACATGGTATCATGAAAATAAAACAAGTAGGAGAAGAAACCTTTTAGAGAAGATACCAGTGGGCTGATCAGCATCAGGCGGTGCCTCTGTAGATTAGTAGATGTTTAGTATGTCACTTTGACAGGGAAATAGCTAAAAAAAAAACCAAACTCACCTGACAGAACACACCAGGAGAATTCCCCATCACTCCTCAGCAGATTCACAGGCAGGTTGTTTTTCCCACAACCCTGATGCAATTATATGTAACCCAGGTGCTGGAGCCCCTGGAAAATCCACAGAAGCGGCTTCACAATCTGAGGATAAAACTTAATTCCTAAAATATTTGCAGTACAAACTGTCACAATTGTTTGGCAAAGCAACTGGCTGTGGGTGCTGTGGGTGCCCAGGCTCTGGCTGCCCTCTGAGGGGAGGCGGCAGCTGCCCCTGCTGGGGCAGTTCCCGCCAGTTTTGGACGGTTTCAGCAGGTTCCAGCAGCCCCCTCAGTGCCGGGGGCACGGCAGGGGAAGCAGGTGGTGGAACAGACAAAATGGCGCCCACAGAAGCGGGCAGTGGGCACAATCTCTCCTTCAAAGCACTAAGCACATATTGTCATGCTTTGTGGTAGCAGAAGAGAATTAGATATTTTTTGTGTGTGTACATGTATGTATGTGTGTGTTTCTATAGTGTGGGCTACCTCACCAATGGGACCACCATTCGTGAAGCACAGCTGAAGTTTCCAGTAGCTACAGAGAGCTCAGGCTTGAGCCATACTGTATAAATATATATATATATATATTTATAGAGAGAGACTAATATAATAACATCTTTAAGGAAAAACTTACTACACTGAAACAAAGGACTGAGAGGGAAAGACCTGTTTCAGTCAAGCTTCCCTGGTAGCCCCTCTCTGCCATTTATCAGTTCTCATTTGCTTTCTCTCCTAATAAGTTTGCACGTGAGATGTATAGAAATACAGTAAAAGCACAGGCTAAATAAATTCAACCCTTGCTGGTACATACAACTTGTATGTACCATCAGGGTACATACTGGTACATACTACAAACTGGTACAGCAGACTGAAAAAAACCCAACAGTACCCAATTTACTATTTAACTGCTCAAAACACAGGCAGTGAGGAACTGAGTGAAAAATGAGAGTCTATCCTTTAAATAATATTTACAGTCCTTGAGTTCAAATACAATTGTTTGTTGATACAATTACTTGTTTGGGTTTTTTTCTTTCATTTCCCATTCTGCATTGTCAAATAATGCCTGCAGCCCAAATCCAGACTTTAAAAAAAAATATTATATACCATATTCTCCAAGTTGCACTTCTTTGTTTTGGTCAGTCTCATGCCAGGGGGGAATCTTTCCTATTAACAATAGTTATAGAAAGGTTTTAAGAAGGTTTAGCTGCAGCCATTAAAATCAAGCCAATTCCAATTGCATGGGACTAGAAAGGGCCTTCTAATGGCCAAGAAAAATGAAAACATTCAGGTTGAAAGAACAATTTTTGGGGGGTTTTACTCTGTGAACCTGAAAAAAAGCCACCAATTTATAATACAATGTGTTTTGAAGGAAAAACACATTTCCCAGGGTTTTAACAGCAAAACCTAACTAGTTGATAGTCCTAGGGACACAAGATAGCTTGTCTGTTTTTGTTATGCCCACAGCAGTGAGGACTAGAGCCCACTCACCTTGAAGTCCATCCTTTGCAAAATAAGGCAACATATCTGAGCACAGCAGTTTAGAAAGAACTAAAATTCACTAAGCAACAAATTCAGGCATCTAAGTAATTTGGGCAATTTTAAACAAATAACTATGGGGGCAGGGAAGAAGAAAACTTCAATCCCCTTGCTACCACACTGACAAGCTCTCTTTGGCTTATGCTCTGTAAGTCTTTCTGATAAGACTGTCACATCTTCTTCAGCTGTATCAGGATATAATTTAAAATGTGCATTGTTTATCCTTTCTGATACATATTATACACACAGCTCAGCTGTCTCATAATGCAGAAGAAATCCAGGCACAGTCATTTCAATAAAAACATTCATTAGAAAGCAGCTTCTCTGTTCTTAACCAAAACAGACCATTTAAAATTCCTTTTATAGCTTTCAGAAATTACCTTATACGAAATGTGATTGTAATTATAATGATAAAAAATGAGGGAAAAATGACAATAAAAAATGTAGTGTCTTTTCTGGGCATATCAAGATCTTTGACATGCGAAGAAGGCTCTTTTTTTTATTTAAGTTAGCTGCGTAATATAAGGTGTCTAAAGAAAAAGAAAATAATAATCTGTCACTGCTATAAGAGCAAGAAGATAAAAATAATTATATAAGCTGCAAACAGAAGTGCTCCTGAAAGAAATTATGACAGGATTTTTGGATGAATAGTGTTCATCAATACAATTTAAAAAGGAGGGGGGGAAGTGTGCATTGGGGAAAAGAAATGTAACTATTGAAATAAAAATATTAAAATGCCTATTGAAATATAATTTCTAAATTTTCTGGAATTTTGGAAGCTCAGAACACCATGGTTTCTTTTGAACCTGTTGCAGGTGGCCTGACCTATCCCATAGAGCAGAAACACCTGCGTTGCTGGAAGAGTCCAGTGGACAGAGTACACTTTAAATCTTTATTTAGCAGTTTGGTGAAGCACTGATTCTACAAACAGCACGTTAAAGAGAGAGTCTCAGCATAAGCTAAGGAAGAATAGCCCAGGAAGAAATTTATAAAATTAGACACAGTAAAAGTGATATATTTTTTTTCCTTTTCTGTGTTGGATGGGTAACACAAAACATACAAAAAGTAATAAGGATAACAAGGATAAAAACAAGGATAGTAACAAGGATAGAAATGTCATATAGCCTGATATTGATTCCTCTTCATGTAAATCAAGACTTGAAATAAAAAAACTCAGGGTCAAAAGACATACTGATTTGAGCTATAACAGTTACCATTAAGTAATACAAGCAGACTTGATTCGATTTTTACTTGCTTTGTGAGTGGAAGCAAGGCTGCTATTTTGTCCTTTTCACACCACTGTGGGTGCACCTTCTTTCCCTTCCTGCTCAGGGCTGTAATCGTGGGCAATTTGGAATAGAGAATCAGATCAAAGCATTCACCAAAGCTGCAAGATGCCTGTATGAAATCTGACAGTGTATGAGAAATGGTGTGGAGAATTTTATTCAGCTTCCTGAATGCAATCAAGAGCTCTGTCCTCTGATCATGAGTCTTTTTTTTTGAGATTTAAAAAGTGATGCTGCACTGTCTGATTAAGTCTTACATTTTTAATCTAAATTATTATATATTATAAAGGAGAATCAGGGGGAACACTTTATTACTTTAAAGTTACTTTTTCCTTAAGTTGGGGCTTGACAATTTTCACTTTTTACACCCCCAGCCTATTTTCTGCCTGTGCACCATACTGTGGTATAGAAAATAGCATACCATGTTATCAAAGAGGAGAAGAAAAACTGGGTATCTTGAGTGTCAAGGGATCAGCTAAAATACTCACTGCATGTTCTTTCCACTGAAATACTTTTTCTCAGGGGCAATGTGTATCTCTCAGACAGGATTTCAGCTAACTGCAGAAAACATTTACATTTGTCTAGCTTGTTACTGCATCTAGCATTAAAAGAACTGCAATAATACTTTGTTATCATCCTGACAAATCCCAAGGGAATTTAAATGCCTTGCAGACAAAATCCTTTCAGGTCAAACCCGAAGTAGAACAGTAGAATCTGGCTGCACACAGGCTCCCAGGGAGGTTGTGGAGTCTCCATCTCTGGAGACACTTAAGACCCACCTGGATCTGTTCCTGGGTGACTTGGTCT
>JAOEGS010006617.1:15893-92616 GCA_025447755.1 Corythornis vintsioides | reverse complement strand
TGCCAGTGGGAGTGGGGAATGAATTCCATGTCTGCCTTTGCTTGTGTGTACAGCTTTTCTTTAACTATTGAGCTGTCTGGATCTCAACCCATAGATTTTCTCATTTCTTCCCTTCCAGTTCTCACCCCCATCCCACTGGGGTGGGGACTAATCAAGTGTCTGTGTTGTGCTTTATTGTCTGCTAGGTTTAAACCATGACTGCTGGTCTTATTAAGGAAATGTTGAAGTATTTCAGAAATAGTTGTGTCATTATTAAATAATATTACAGAAGAAAGTTAAGATAATGCAACCAATACTCTCTAGAACAACTTTAAATAGCCAGTTACTAAGAAAATATTTTTTTTTTTTCTATTTTTTTCAGGACTCAGGGGAAATAATTAAACAAATACTATCTACCAGTCAAATTAGAACAAATAACCAGCAAGTGTTCAGCAATCCATGGGACATTATATATATTAAAATACCATTAATTTAATACATTAAATGTGTGAGGAATGTAACAGACCTTATGCAGTGGAAAAATCTATGAAGATTAGAATACACATTTTGAATTTTAAATACCATCCTTTTCCTGGCTCTAAATTTATTGTATCTTTAACTACAGAGTACTGATATTTTATCTAATCAAAGAAAATTGCAACTTAAATGCTCAAGGTCCAGTTGATGAGGAAATTTGAACAGCTGTACATTTTTTCCTCTTTCTGCACAAAGAAATGTATTACACTGCAGAAACAGACCCTTTTAATGAAGAAAAACACACTCAAAAAAGATGAAAATTATTTTATCAGGTCATAAGATTTTTTCTTAAATAAGAGTATGTAGTTTGGATTATTTTCCCTTGAATTTGTGAGGAAAGAGTGATAAATTGCAGTGAAATAGAATATCTTCTGCTTCAAAATCACCACAGAGTTCAGCTCCAGTTCAGTAATAACAAAAAGACATCTCCAACTGATAGTGTTGGGTCCTATATGACTCAAATAATTGATATATATGAAGTTTTTTAAAGAAAAAAAACCCCTCTATCATAAAAAAGATCTTCAAATTAAAACATTTTACATTAACTAGCACCTTTCACAGCAATTGTAGCAGAATGGACAAAATTATCTGAAATCTTGGAGTTCTGTGCTATGTTTATGTCTGCTCACAGACACAGAACTTGATGGTTATTTTATCTAAAAACAGTAAATTCAGAGAGATGTGAAGGAAAACTTAAATGGATTTAATTATAATGAAAAATTAAAGGTAACTGATATTAGAAGTACTGACTAAAAAAAATTTACATTTAATGTTCTCTAGATATTTTTCAGGCACTTAATTCACCAGGTCACACAGTTTTGGATGATTTAATAAACTACATAAAGATAATCTGGCCACAGGAGGGCTCAAATATTTTATAGTTATTTTTTTTTAATTCAGCATAATAAAATTCTAAAAAGATACAGGCTGAATTAAAAGCAAATATTTGCTGCCCAGATAAATATCATGCTGTCATGAAAAAATAATTTACATCATTCTTTCATAAACTATCAGAAAAAAAATGAAGTGAAATAAAGATGTTCCTGTAGCCTGTATCTCACCATTAACTGGCTTTTCATCAAAATGAATCTGCTTCTCTGATGTTTACAATGACTAGCTATGTATAAAATGACAAATAAATCTCTTATTTAAGCAAGTAATTTTATTGGTCTTTGTTAAAAAGAAATAAATCCTGCAGTATCTACCTATTCAGGTAACACAGTGTATGCTCATTAAAGTAGACCTGGTAAGAATAATAGAACTTTCTTTTTCTACAGAGACTTGCATTATTACTAAAACCACTGATAACACCATCATTATATTGCCAACGTAGTGTATTCTCACCATTTTCAGATGAGAAGATAACTCATGGCCTATTTCAATAAACACTGAATTTAATGAGAAGCTGTCCTTTGATCTCACAGATATTGTATCAAACTAAACAAGCACGAAGTACAATACAGAGAGTTTGCTGTGCAGTGGATGTACCTTCATTGCCTTTCACCATTATCAGGACAGGATTTACTGCATTTTCACACCTTTGATTGGTGTTGCGGAGATAAAAAAAATACAGCAAAAGAACTGTCTGAAATACAGTAAAAATGTGCAGTTGGTGGGAAATTTTGTTCTTTAAAATTTGGAATCTGTCCAGACATTTTTGAAATAAATTTGAAATTCTGTTAAAAAAAAACCAACAAACTGGGAATGAATGAAATGTGATGTTTACATGATTAAAGAGCTTCCTTCCTGAATCCATAAATTGAAATTAAAGTTTGTTTAATTAATGTCTACAACAGTAGACATGTTATAGGGTTTTGTCTTGAGGAATTAGCTTCTCTACTCCAAAAACAAGTATGAGTGAACCAATAGAGACTCACTGATGCTGATAGAGAATTGAGACCCAAGGACAAATCTGAGCAGCTACACCATTAAAAATTGTCAGTATAGAATCATAGAATCATAGAATGTCATGGCCTGGAAGGGACCTCTGGAGATCATCTAGTCCAACCCCCCTGCCAGAGCAGAATCACCCAGACCAGATGTCACAGGAACAGATCAAGGCAGGTTTGGAATGTCTCCGTCCTCCCTACACTCACCTTTAACATATTGATAGACATTGACGGAGTTTCCCCCTCAGGCTCTTCTTCTCCAGGCTACAGAGCCCCAGCTCTCTCAGCCTCTCTTCATAAGGGAGATGCTCCACTCCCTTAATCCTATTGGTGGCTCTGAGACACCTCTCTCCAGTAGTTCTCTGTCTTTCCTGAACTGGGGTGCCCAAAACTGGGCACAGTATTAGAGATGGGGCCTCACCATCTCTAGTGCAGAGTAGAGGGGGAGAAGAACCTCCCTTGACCTGCTGGCCACACTTCTCCTAATGTCCCCAGGAGCCATTGGCCTTCTTGGCCACAAGGGCACATTGTTGGTTCATGGGCATCCCCCTGTCCACCAGGACCCCCAGGTCTCTTTCTCCAGAGCTGCTCTCCAATAGATCATCCCCCAGCCTGTACTAGTACATGGGGTTGTTCCTCCCCAGATGAAGGACCCTACACTTGCTCTTGTTAAATTGCATTAAATTTCTCCCTGCCCAGCTCTCCAGCCTGTCCAGGTCCCTCTGGATGGCAGAGATGATACATACATTTTAGTAGTATGATTACTTTAGCAACTAGAAGAATAAAGACACAGAAGTTCTGTGAGATCCATAGACCTTAAAAAGGTATGTATATTAATATATATAACATATACCTAAACATGTTAGCTTGTAATAATTAAAATTTCACCTTGTCAGTAAGTTCTTCCTTTTGTTTTGTAAGATACTTCTGTTTCATAAGATGTTCCTTTTCAAATTATCTTCTTTCCTTGAGCACTATCATTTCAGTTTCACTTTGCATTGGCAGATTGGTTGTTATAAATTCTTTTTCTTCCACTTTCAATGCTGCAAAGCAAAAAAATGAAAGACTAATGAGCACAGAAAGCTGTTTTCATTTCCTGTAATATTTTCATCATTCAAGAAAGCAAGCATCATTGACTAGGTATACCATATCAGAAAGCTGAAAGGAACTAAGCAACCTCAGATCTTCCATTCTCCCTCAGCAGGGTGTCATATATCTTACTATTCCAACTGTAAACTATATTCTACACAGAACAGAGTAAATGATAAAAAAAAAAAAAAAAAAAAAAAAAAAAATGAGCTTGTTCAGTCCTCTCGCAGCCATCTCCTCCTGTTCCTTCACACCTCACACAAATACATATTCCCTCCCCCAGGAGACACTTATCCCTGTTACATTTCCCAAAGCCTCCACACAGACACACTGGACGTGAACCTGGTAAATCAAATACATTACCACCCATCTGTCTGAACAGAACTTCCAAGCTTTTGGTAGTGTTTTGTATTAAACCCTACCCCTAGCCAAATCAAGTCAGCATGTTGTTTTTTCAGCTGCAGGTACATTCCACTTTCTCTCACATACACACACTGGTAGCTATGTGGCTAGTTCAGAGGTGTAAACACCAGAGCTAAAGAACAGATAGCATTGCAGCTACCTTGCAGTATCAGGCCTTCTTAAATAAAGAAAAGTAATTTTATCTACATACTATGAAAGCTGAAAATGAAATTCACTGTAAATATGGTTACTAAATAATTGCAAAACCAATCACATGGCCAATTTCTCCTTTCACACACAGATTTTTTTGCTGTTATAACACTCCAGATTCCAGTAGCAATAGAGCTGGGCAAATGGAGAGTTTGTAAAAGCAGATTAAGACCTGTTGCAGCTATACATAAAATGGGCTAAATTTCAAGCCATGGGATAATGGCTCAAAGCAGCTCTAAAGCTTTGAGATTTTATTCCCAGCTGATTCTTCTTATGGATTACAGCTGCTTGAGATAAAAGCATAATAGGGCTTCCAACACTGATTGCTGGGACACAGCAGGGTAGAAAAGATCACATCTAAAGACTTTCCACAATCTGGTCTCTGCTTTTGGTATTTTCTTGGTTCTCTGATGAAGGACTGGTACTTTCAAATTCCAGTTCAGTATGGCAGTCAAAAAGAAATGAATGATAGTTGCACCAGTGCTTCTGTTAATGTCTCCTGTGAAAAGATGGTAAAAAGTAGTTCACTTTCATGTGAGCTACTTTCCAGGTTTCAGCCAGCTCAATTTTAAACATATTAATTCCCTCTATTGTATTTTCTTGCTCACTTCTTTTCCTCATTTGAAATCATTACCATGTTTCTCATTAGATCACTTTAATCCCTTCTGTGATTTTATATTCTTTCTACTTTGTTTTTATTTACTCTTCTGAAAGCTCTGTCATCATGTATAGCTCTCAAAACTATGCTCCTCCTGGCTGAAAAGAAGAGCAACCCTGTTTTCAAATGTGGAGAGCAACCATAAATTGGATGAAAATTCAACTTTTGAAGACAAGTGAGACTCCTGCCTCTTTTCAAGGTAATCTTCAGCTGATTGAAGTGCTTTCTAATACAGAAGGGGTCTTGATCAATCTTGTGATCAGAAAAGTATTTTCTATTTGAACTGCATTTCATATCCTTCAGCTTTAAAGCCTAATTAAGATTTTATTCAGGTTATATAAAAATGGTAAGACACTAGAAACTAATATAACTGCCATTAGTGCATCTACATGTTTGCTTTTTGCAAGTTGGAAATGTATCATTGTAAGTATTTAATACTGTCACTCATTCAACTCACTGGAGTCATGGGACTAAATTTTATACCCTCTTTAAGCTGACTGAAGTTGATGAAACAAGTTCCTGTCACCTGTTATCTATCCAATGAAACCCAAGTGAAGGGCTAAGAAACGATTGCTTTCTTCCTTTCATTCAATTGAAGTCCTCACATGCCTTTGTTTTTTACATTACTGTTGTTCAGAGTAGCACATCTCATAACCACAAGCCTACTGAATATTCTCCACTGTGAGCTTTAGCTCTCAACCACCACTCTTGGTACATATGCATGGTCTTTGGCCTGCCCCGACACATGACCATCTGTCATGATTGCATGGTGCCTCTCCACAAGTGGGTCGGATCCTTGCCTGAGGGCATTAGGTTCCAGACAATGCTGGTTTAGATGAACAGTTTGGTTAACACTACAAGGGCCATCTGTTCTACAGGAAATCCCTTCTCTGTGTCATTAATGAAGTGTTCCCAGCACATAACTATATATTTGTCTACTTATATGAGCTTTTATGGAAAAGGAATTGTAAGAGCATGCTATTTGCAAATGAATATTTTGCAAAAATACCAGATTTCATTACACAAGTTGCACATTTTTGTATAGATGAAAACTAATCACAGAGGAAGTAAGTAATCCATGCCCTGTATTTCAGCATGGTGACAGCACCTCAGTACCTCAGGCCATGTATAAGGACTCAAACCCAATCTAAACTTTGCAAATAAAGTCTATTGCCTGGAAATCCAAGTATGAATCCTATTGAATAAGATTCCAAAATTTAATTTTGGTAATGAGAACTCTTCAATAGCATAAGTTAGGATGTTGCATATTAGCCTGGTGACTATAAGAATAAAATTTCAGGGAAGACTTTTCATATATTTCCCACCTGTAATAATATGCATAATTAATTTTTAGCAAATTAAACATGGCCAGAATCTAATAACTGAAGTTTTTCATGTTATGTAAGCTTTTCATTCACTATTCAAACAGATTTAGTATTCAGATACTGGAACTAATTTACTGAGTAGAAAAGAGCATTCTGCAACTAGTCTTTTGGTAGCATCTCCCCCCTCCTCCTAATCTCATTTTCATCTTAAAAGGTGAAAGTTGGAAATACAACATAGCCTGCTTATCTTGGTATAACAGGCAACCTGTAGATACATTATTAAAAGTATTACCTCTACATTACAAAATATGATTAGATTTCACCCTCAAACTTTGCCTGAAAGGTTGTAAAACTAAAAACTGTTGACTGAACAACCGCTAAGGCCTGCAGGTGGACGAAGATACAATGAGTTTATACTTGCTCAGAGAGCAAGGGTGTTTACATCATGCCCAGTGCAAGAGTGTTACAAATATCAGATGCAGTGACCTAACTGGGAATCTCCCATTTTGTGGAATTTCAGGAATATTCTTTCCTCTTTCCTAAGTCCTGAAATGACAGTTAATGGAGGCATCTAAAAATATCTAGAACTTTAAGATTTATGGGCTAGCCAAAGGTTATTTTCTTCTTTTTTGGATACAGCTATAGCTTTCATTACTTGTAATACAAATGGCATCAAAATGGTTTCATAAATGTCTGTGAAGATCATGTAAAAAATTCACTCCTTTTAGTCTGCTTAAGTTCAGAAAGACTTGTCAAACTTTAATGAGCCTCAACACTATTAATAGGACGGATCTAAACCCTAATAAATGTTTTGTTGTTTTTTTTGTGTGTATGTTTTTGTTTGTTTTGGACTGTTTGTATGTGTTTGTGTTTGGTTTTTTTCCCATTTATTATTATATTATTATAAGGTTTTATGATCACAAGGAGTAAACCTTGAAGACCATAAATATTAAGGAAGAAAATCTTTCAGTATGTACTGAATATTAGAAATCAAGGGATGAATTTAGGGAAGTTAGAAAGCATAATGAAAATGAGAAATTGACCTACAAAAAAAGAGACATGAGGCTATGAAACATCTTTCAGGGGACTGTGGCAATTTTATTACCTGTGACACTATTTCTGCTCCACTTTTTCTGTTCCCTTCCCATCATGCTATTATGTGGATAAGAATTATTTGCTCTAAATGAAGAAAAGAATGAAAAACATTCAATAAGAAAAACCTTCCCATTGATGGCACTAGCTAGAATGATCTAATATTTTCCATCTCTAGTCTCCTGTTTCTGCAATAAACACTATTTTTATTGCATATATCGCCAATTTTATCAACAGTGCAGTAAGAAGTTATCAGCTCCCACTAAAACAGAGTATAAACAGATATCCTATTATTTTCAAAATCTTAATCTATAACAAAATGGGGTTTTCAGTGTAAATACAATCCCTGTCTAGATACATAAAAATTTCTAGAGGTGAATGCAGGTGTCCCCTGCTCTATCTACAAAACAAAATTACACATCAAATCTGCTGCAGTACAAACACTGAGTAAAATATCAGCTAACACCATATGTGTACTTAATTGTAATTGAACAGTAACTGAAAAGTAATTGAACTTTATTGAATGTGCTATTGTGTGCTCCTTCAATCCCACATTCAAAAATTAAAAGAGTTATACAGCAGAACCGTACCAATATAATTTATTGTTTTACTCATTAGCAGCAGATTGTATCTTGAAATCTCTTCAGGCCACATCAAAGTCTCCATGGTTTCTGAGAGGCACTGTCCTCCCAGGGCTGTAGAGCTATGGGTGAGGATGTCAGGTGAGGTCTGGACATCTCCATGTTTCCCTTGTGATGCCAGTGAGGACTGGTCAGGTCTGGACATTTATCTGCTTGTTTAAGAGACTGAAGGGAATAGATGTGCTTTGCTCTTTTTAGATGGGTGCAGAGGATTCATGCACTCTCTTACAGGATCAATACAGCATTGATCAATATGAATACAAAACCATACAGCTCTGATAAATGCATTTTTAATTCACTAGGTTAAAATACTATTATCTCTGATGTGTTTTAAATAGCAATTAATAAGGTTGTAGGCACTAGAAAGCACAACAGTATGAGTAATACTATAGCCATAACAGATCTGTGGTTATTATGAATGGGATATTTTTAGAAATTCAGCTAAGAGGAAAAAAAAAGAAATTAATAAAAATAAGAAAAAATAAGACATTTTTAAAAAATTAAGTAAAATAAGAAATTTATTATTTTTTTAAATACTATGCAGCCCAAGATGTTGACAGAAATGGAGAATTAGGTATTAAAGGAATATAGAGAAAAATGTTTGTAGTATATCAAATGCCTCAAAACTTATCTAACAAGAGAAGAACTAGGCCAGGTCTTCTTGAAGATGAAACTATAATGAAGTGTACCTTTGGTTCCTCAGGTGTATTCAGACTGGTGCAGATTTAGTCCATGGATAGTGGGTTTTTGACACATTTGTAACAGGAAAATCCACTATCCATGGACTAAATACTAAGAGAGGTAAGAAGGAAAAAGAAACCCCCAACATTTGCAATCACAAAAGTTATACTTAATAGAATACTGGAAAAAAAATATTTATCAAATTGTACTAGAATAAAAGATGAGATCTAAATAATGAATCATGCACAAATGCTATTTTTTAATATATAAGCTGGAATTCTCTTTTAACTTTTTAGTTCCATAATTTTGTATCTTTCCTTCCCTACAGCTGGCCACATCAACCTAAGCCTAAAGTTCTGCTCTTTTCAGACAGAGCAGCCCAACACTGGAAAAACTTTGCTGGAAACAGCTTTCACTAACCACCCTTCAGTGAGAGTCTATGCAAGCAGAAACTATTGAACATAGATTTTTCAGATACAGAAGTGATGTAATTATTGCCTACAGCTCTTTATCCCTTAAAAGTCCCTCAACATCACAGCTATATGAGCTAAGTATCCGGAGAAGGCCTAATTTTCAAGCCCTACATAATCTTTAGGGGGTGGGATGTGCATATGTGCAAGACTAGGGAAAATTCTGTAGCTAGACAGTTCTCATAGTATCTAATAATCTTCTTCAGCTTTGAGCAAACATCTCCTCCTGCTTGAGGGATGTATTGTCTTTAAAAGGACAGAAAAATGTTTTGGAGAGGGTGTGAAGGCTGATTTTCTGTCTAAATTTTACACTGTTGCTACTGAGATTGAAATTTTATGTTATTGCTGCTGAGATTTTCTTGTGTGATTAAAGCATTAGGGCAAGTTGACTTCTGGGTAAGTCTTAAAGTAGTACTTAAAAGATACTGAATCCATTAAACATGGATATTAATTAAATTCTTCAATAAAGCATATTCCTCTATGCCTCTAACACTTTGAGCCAAAAGTCCAAGTAACTAATAGATAATTGCTAACAGTATAGCAATTTATTTTGTTTAATAGAATCAAACACTGCTTTCAAACATTACATAGAATTTAACTAACTGTTAACTAATGTGCTCCAGCTCAGTTTATCTCAGCATATGGCTTGTTCTCACCACATGCCAGAGATTTCCAAATCTAACTATGATTAATAGGATATGTCAAATAACTGTTGAAGGAAATCCAGCTTCAAAAAGTGAGGCTGATTAATACATTGATTTAGATATTAACTTCTAAACATGGACTTTTTTTTTCCCTATTATTTGAAGTTTTAGGAAGATTGGGGATATCAAAAACTTTTACTCAAATAAAGACATTGTGAAACCTACATTTAATCTAACTTTAGAAATAATAATAAAGAAATAATTTGTTTTTATAATAGTTCACTAAATTTATTCTGTATTATAAAAATATTCTGCAAAAGTTAAAGACTGTCCACAAATATATACACACATATATTTTTCCAGAAATTATTCTTCCGAAATATTTAAAATAGCAGAAGAGAAATACAAACAGTTGAACTCTCCTCACACCTCAGATAAGTGCAGGATGTAGTGATAAGTACAGATGACAAATCATATTTTTATTTTATTATGGTCACACTCAGAGACCTCATAATAGAATGAGTTTTTAAACTGTTCAAACAACTAGCAAAACTTGGCTATAGATTCACGTTCATCATTCTTACAAATGAGGAAAGAGTATTTTATAAAGAAAAAACCTCAAATCCTAGAAAAAAGTTCAAAGACTTTTCTTTATTCCTTTTTTTTTCTACTTAGAGGATTCAAAAGTTATCAAATGTGCAGAAGGACTTACAAGACCTGTCCTGTTTTGAGCTAGACTAGAACTACTGTTCAGTGATTTCACTTTTCAGCTCAGTCTCTTCCAAGTCACTGCACTTTCTGAGGCTAACAGCAGATCTTCTCAGACAGCATCTGCTTCCAGCAGTGCTAACACTCTGTGTTCAGTTACTACACAGAAGGGCTCTTGCTTACACTTGCTGCTGTGCACACCAAGGTCACTGCTAAGTCTTGTACCACATTGGTGTGCAGAATGTAAAAGAGCAGAAAGGGCAGGTGACCCTACACTGACCAATGAGCTATTCACAAAATCATAGAATCACAGCATGTTTGGGATTGGAAAGGACATCCAAAGATGTAGTCCAACCCCCCCTGCTAGAGCAGGATCACCAAGAGTAGATCACGCAGCAACAAGACCAGGAGGTTTTTGAATTCTTCAGAGACAGAGGTTCTATCACCTCTCTGGACAGCCTGTTCCAGTGTTGATACCCTCACAGTGAAGAAGTATTTCCTCGCGTTGAGGTCAAACCTCCTGTTTTCCAGTTTACATCCATTGCCCCTAGTCCTGTCAGTGGACACCACTGAGAAAAGCCTGAGCCCATCATCCTGCCATCCACTGTTTAGATATTTATAAGCATTTGTAAGATGTCTCCTTAGCATCGTTTCTCCAAGCTAAACAGACCCAGCTCTCGGCCCTTCCTCATGTGCTATGTTCTTCAGGCCCTTAATTATCTTAGCAGCCCTGTGCTGGACTCTCTCCACCACTTACCTTGCCAGCCTGTCTTTCCTAAAAGCTATGTAGCCATCCCTGACAGCATTCCAGTCATGCAGGCTATCTTACCATGGTTCTCTAACTGCAATGACACCACAGCCCTGTCACCATACCCAAGTCTCTAGTTCTTCCTGGTTATTCCCTGTGCTGCATGTGTTGGGGAATGGGCATTTCAGAGAGGTAACCAGACATGCAGATTTCCCTGGAGGGGTGCAAGAGGATCCACCTTAACCATAAACACCCTTGAGGTGGTTTGCCTTCTGGTTCTTTTCTTGGAAGGCAGCCAAGGATCATTTGTCACTGCTCTGGTTGGCGTGGCTAATTCCCCAGTGACACGTGATGGTCCATTTTGGACCCTGAGTTTTTCAGTTAAAAGCCCACCTCACCAAGTTGGCTGCCAGAGACTCCCTTGTGTCCTGTAGACAGGTGGATTCCATCCCTCCCTAACAGAGAGGCTTACTATAGGCTTTTGAAAATGACACTAAGCAAAACCATTAAATAAAAAACCAAACCATTTTAAAGAGTATAACTGTAAAGAAAGTAGACTGCTATTAGTGCTGTGTAAGGAAAGTATTTAATTGCTCAGTTAAAACACAAAACATAAGTTTAAAAGAAAACAGTGGAAAAATAAAAGCTAGACTAAGACAAATAAAATAGAGGTATAACACAAAGCACTTTGCAATATTATCTAATAATATATATATTTTACTTAGGAAATAAAGTTAATTGCTTACTTTTTTTTCTGCACCACACTCAGGACACTTCATTTTCATCCTGGCATCTTCTTACTTCTCCTGCTGATGCTAAAAGAAGCTAAAAGAAATATGAACAAAACTATAGGCATAAACTTTTGGAAAAAAAAGTCTAAAATTAACTAGCATTATAGTTTATTGAAAAATTGCTGCAAAATGAGAAATGAAATCATCTGCAAATAGTATATTCAAAAAGTGTATGACTTTTTGCAAATTTAAAGCTTATTCTATTCACACTTTGATCTGAAAAAACTGTCTGTCAGTTCACCATCTGGTGACATAATAACTAGAGAGAAAAAATACTTTCACTTTTTCTTTGGAAACTGTTGAATATAAACTTGGCCTGTCAACAACATTAGAAAGTGACAGCACCTCCTTGGCTTGTATTGAGCTGTAACAAAGGCAGTAGTTTCTGTGTTTCTGCCCAGCAGTGCTCATAAATTTGTACTACTCAGATGATGGGAAAGCAACAATATTGTTTATAGGCAATGAAATGAAACAATATTGGTAGACTCATTAAAGATTACAAGGGGCGAACATTTAATCAAATGACATTTCCCCCCCTCAGGTTTACTTCAGGATTTTATTATTGATTCAGTTTTAAGTTTTTAAGTTTGATTCAGTTTTTTTTGCTACTGATTCTGTTTTGTAATTGTTTAGTTTCATCTAACATTGTTGCATTTTCCAGAAGTGAACCATTAGGAAATGTCATTTTTACAACATTAACATTTTTATTTATTGTAATAAAGTCAAAATATACAGAATTGTATGGTCATACAGGAAATATTTGTGTAATAATCATGAAATTGTTTAAAAATTTTGTTAAAACTTAAAGATCTTTTGAGAGCATAAACACTTCATTTCAATCATATACGATAGCATTTAGATTTTAAGATTCAGCCTTACTTAAAGTTACTTTTTCCATACAGTGTTCATTCTCTTGAGCACTATGTACTCTGTTTTTAGTTTCTTGCTTGTCCATCTTTTCATTTCCACATTTGTATGCACCCAGAGTACCAACAAGAAGTTGCAAGGAGCAAAGCATTTAAGTTCTCACTGTGTCTACTCTTTCCTTGCTGTTTCCCAGAGGATAAGCACTCCAGTTTCAACGTTAGCTCCCATTCACTGTGCACATTACTGCCCTGAGTTACCTGCCTTAACCACATAACTGCTGCATTTCTTCTGTGCTTAACACTGAATTGTTTGATAATATGCAATGAAAAGACCACAAAAAGTTGCATGCTTAATAATATTGGTCATTGCAAATTAGTCAAGGTATCTTCATCACGTTTCAGAAGCAGTTGTGATGTATATTATCTGTAGCACTTGAAGACCTTAGAACCAGCCTCACAAATATGTTATAGATATTTGAGGACTGTGTGCTTGAGTTTACAACTAGGAGGAGTGAGGCCAAATCTCATTCAACAGTCTTTACAAAGGTTGGACTCCTATGTACTCATTTGTTTTGAACTCAGACTATCACTAGAAAAAATTGATCAATTAATCCTAGAAGATCCCCTTAGATGAAGCATTTCTATGTAAAAATTAGAACAAAGTCTGGAAAAAATAATAAAAAAAGAAGCAAACATCTAATAATCACTATTTTAAAAAATAATATTTTGTAAAGTTATTTTCCTCATGAATTAAGAAAAGCTTTCTAATGTCTGGATTTTTTAATATCTATTAAGGATGTATCAAACCTGATGACTTAAGTATGATGTTAAAGGTCCCAGTGAGACTTCTAGAACTACCATAACTCAATTTGTGACTTACAATTCTTTTTCTGGGTGCCTCAGCTATGGTCCAGAAGTCTGTCTGAGCTGTTTTCATGTTACATATCAGTTTGGAAA
Organism: Corythornis vintsioides; assembly: GCA_025447755.1. Lineage (NCBI taxonomy): Eukaryota > Metazoa > Chordata > Aves > Coraciiformes > Alcedinidae > Corythornis > Corythornis vintsioides. The sequence continues at coordinate 78,929 of JAOEGS010006617.1, read as the reverse complement.
CAGACTATGAAGCCAAATAAACCCTCAATTATATAATCTTACAATAATGTCTTCAAATGCTTTTAGTAAATATACACAATTTTTGGTAATAACTGTGAGTCTCTGCTGGCACATTCTTATCACAAAAGATTTTCCTTGAAAGATGGAGGTCTATACCATGGCCTAAATTTAGACAATCAAATTTTAAAATCTTTTATCATTTCCTAATTCAAATACAGTCCTGTTTACATCTTCAGGCTAAAGATTTTTTTTTTTTATGTGAAAAGAATTATAAACCACCTGCATTATAAAGGTGCACGTTAAAATTTATTTAATAGGCAATTTATTTTGTAGGTAGTTATTTTTAACCTTCACAAACTGATTGGAAAGATCTACTCTATAATGTTATTTTTTTGTGGTTTTTTTCACTAGTTTTCAAAAAATGCAGACCTACAGTAGTTACACAGACTCACTGAAACTGAAAACTGCATAAGTACTGCAGGATTGGCCCCCTATTAAAAAAGCTCAAGACACATGGTGCTGAGATTAACAAAACAAAGTAAAGCAGCTATGACTTGGCACAAAGTTTGACAAGCTGCAGAAAAGCAAATGTTTAAATAACTGAAGTGGTACTGATTTTCTATTCACAACCTTTTCTCTTCTAAACAGTATCATATTCTTTTCCAGCACATTTAGATTGCAAGTCAAGCTGTGTTTTATTTTTTATTATAATAAACCCAGTCAGTTTACTGTAACAAAGACATACTAGTGGTGATCAGTGTGAAAGCCAGTACGAAATCAGGCTAGGAAAAAAAAAAAAAAGTCAAATGGTAAAATAAAGGACCAGCCGTCTGGAAAGTTCCTGGATCATGTAAAAAGAAAATAAAAGGCAGTGTTCTTATGAGACTAATGCAGAATACAAAAATATTTTAAGACAAAACTCTGTATCGTTGCCTATGACATTTGTAAACAGAAGCAGCAAATCCTTTCAAATAATGTTGCATTCATTAAATATTTTCCAAGTCCTCCTAAAACAAAATTGTAACATTAAAAAAAAAAAATTAAATAAAATCTAGTAGCATTGCTTATATCTGTTCCTCTTGAAAAATGGTAAGAACAAAATACAGGCTTAAAGTATTTTTGCTTTTTTTTCCCATACATAAAACAACTTCCCTACTTTAAAATAAGTTTATTTAATCTATGGGATATTTATAAAGTTTTTCATGTCTTATTAGCTTTGCAACAAATGATGGTTTAAAAAAAATAATGTATACATATCTTACCAGATTTTTAACTAATGGTCTTTCATTTTCAAGTTCTGCCTTCTTTTGTTCTTTAATTTTAATCAACTAAAATATAAACATGTAAGAATTAATGTTGGATTTCATACTACAAACAGGCATCATTCTCTAAAAGTCCTTTCTAAACACAATCTCCCTGATCAAGTGACTACATGTGGACATAAACAAATTTTTGTATCATAACTGAGAACAGAGGTTCACTTAGACCTAGATACTTTATGTGAAGTTGAATAATGTCACAAGAGTCACACATATGAAGTTCTTTGGACATAAGAAAGTAGAGGTGATGTCACAGGAGGTCAGAAGATGACAAAAACATTAGAAAAAGGGACTTCAATGACTTAAATTCTCAGAAAAGTGGATATTTGTGGAAAACTTACAGTCAAACAGCAGTGGCAGTTTGGAATTGCAGGATGGCAGGGGCAGTGCCACTGATCTGTTGTGAATTTGTAGAAAAAAACTGCCAAGGTATCCATCATCTGCAGCAAGTTCTAACATACCCTTCTGAGAAAAACACTGGCAGGAAAATTACACATTTAGTCTTAGTGAGGACAAAGGATTGTGCCTAAAGGGCAATTTAAGCAGAATTCTTTAAGAATTCTTCAGAAGTTTCAGAATTAAACTGCCTTAAGCTGTTACACTACATGGCAAAGCTTCCCTGGTTCTGCTGCCTTTGAGCTGTCTGGGACTTCTGTCAGAGCCACTGTCATCTGGCACTTTTAAATTGTATTTCTATATTTCTCAGTGTCACAAAGAGCAGAGTTAATTACTTACCAAATTTGCATTTTGAACATATTTTAAACTAGACAATGTCGAGTACAACACTGACATTAATTTTCTTTCATAAAAATGGAGAAATGCTCCCCTTCAGCATAATAACCTGGAAGCTAGAATGCTCAGCCACAAATCAGGGCAGCTGACATTGTATGCTGCTGGGAGTTTTATGGGGCTTGATTACAATATCCCAAGTCATGCAAAAGTAGCCTAACTACCCCACTATGATGAGAATAAGCCACCAGTTCTGCTCAAGCTGTGCCATTGGACACAAAGAATATGAAATTCATGAGACTAGATACAGAATGCTCATGCATGAGCCTGACAACATACCAAAGCTGTGACTGCATGAGAAAGGGACAACCTTGTGTTTTGACTTGCTAGATCATTTATGCATTTTATGTTAGACTATGAATTACAAGAAAACAATGTAAGAAACATCCCCCCAAAAAAGAAAAAAACAACAAACAAGAAAACCCAAACAAAACAACAAACCACAAACCAACAAGCAAAAATACTCAGCAAAAAATCTGAAGAATGAGTAATTCTATAAAAAAGTTCTTCTCTAGGCTTCCTCTATGCTGAGTATACTAACATACAGCCTAGAGATTAAGCCTCTTCTGGGCTTGTTCTCCCTGTATCCAGCTTTAAGTAGAATATTTTTCCACCAGAACACAATGTAGGCTAGCAGTTAAGACATTGATATACAGAGCTATGGGTTCAAAGTTCCTCAAGTTCAATGATTAGAACCCTGGGCAAGTGCTCCAATCCTTACAAAAAACTCACTCCATCTCTTAACAATGCTTTGAGAGAAACTGCAGAAGAAATTGCACACAGCTAGTGCACAGCTTGGCTGCCTGGGCACAGGGGGAAGATCCAGACTCAATTAGTAACTGAGAGGAAAGAAATAAATCAGTAATTTCTAGTTAGTCCAGGTAAAAGACAGTGCTTCTAAGGTATTTCATCATCACTTATTACTGTACCTTATTTGAATCCTGTTTTTAAGTGTTAAATTCTCCTTATACAGTGTATATTGGATACTTGTGTCTGTATCAACCTTGTGAACTTCATTTCTGGAGTGAAATGTCCAACCACTAGGCACTACAGCAATGTGTCCCTTCGTGCCCAGCTCCTCTTTATAAAGAGCAAAGCTTTTTAACCAAAGAAGAATTTAGGCATATTCTGGCTATCGAGAGAGTATCTTTCAATGGGTTATACAAAGGAGAGGGGAAAACAAAGTCAGAAACTTCAATCAATGTAGTTCATCTTCTGGAATTCTTGTTTATCTTTTGGGAATGGAAATATAATCAGTTTCATTATGAGAATTACAATTGAAAGAGAATGACTGCTCCAAAGATTTCTCACAGCGCTTTATTCCTACAAGTTAGCTCAGTGCACAGTGACTGGGAAGGGCTGCCTGTCTGGGTAGCTGTACTAGATACAGTTTGAGAGGTAGACATGTGATCCAAATTTACACAAGTGTAGCACTTCCAAATAATGTAAGAGAAATGCAGAAAAGAGTTCCCATGCTGCTCAAATCTGAGGTCATACCTATGGGAAGATACTAGATGCAAGACAATGTCCTCCATTGTATGGAGATGAAGGGAAGGAAAATAGAGAGTAAGTTTCAGGAAAAATTTCCTGTAAGTGAAAGGATAAAAAAAAATGTACTATTAAAAATATTCCTTGGACTTTGCAAATGAAGTAAGAAATGTTTCAGTATAGGAACAGATGACTGGCCTTTTCTTTGAAGCATGATGAGACTTCAAATCTAAGTGGGATTCCTGAGTACCATCTTTGGTGGACTAATGAATTAGACAGGCCAAATGATATTTCAGTTCTTAATTTAGATTTCATTTACATAATCCCAGGGAGTTTACCCTTTCAATGCTCCTGTAAACATAAGCAGGTACTTTTTTCAGAGTGGGAAACGTAGGTCATAGAAGTTCACTTAAGGTCACAAAGAAAGGCAATGAAAGGGATGATTTTAGAAATCTACTGCCTTAGTCCTCACAGAAATACATATATATGTATATATTTTAAAATACGAATTTGCATGAGAATTCAGTAATAATTAATAATAGAAATAGCATATAGAAGTATCACTATTTCCCTTATATGCACCGCAAAGAAGTGAGTTCTTGGCAAAACGTTTGGGAAATGTTTCACAGAAAGAAGGAGTTCCATGTCTATTTCTTAATTTTCAGAATGAAAATGATACACTGTAGATAAAGGTTATTTGAGAACTAGATAGGAAGCTCACTGGAAAGGTTTCTTGATGTTATACTGGGAAAACACTGAGAGCTGACAACCTTTTATCAAGATCACTTATTAATTATTAAAAAATGGTGTTGAAATTTTTTTAAGTTGAATTTTATACCTTGTTCAGCCATTGTTTTGCTAAGATAGCATATAAATAATAATTCACATATACTAACAGTTCTACCCAGGAATAGTAGAATATTTAACAAAAGGTTAAAAAAAATAACCATTTTCTGTCTTGAAGTTACTAGCTATTCACCTATACAAATCATCTTTCCCTGCCTTCAGAAGTTTACTTAATGTGTTACTTTTTTATTATTCAATCATTTTGCTGTAGTTTATTGAGGTTCAGAATCTTCACTTTTTTACCAACATTATGAAACATGACAGGATGAGAAAATAACAATATTCATTAAAGGAATTCAATTCATTATTAGTCTGGAGTGATTTATACTACCATAAACCAAATCATAACATGAAATTTCAAGTTAAAGTCAGCTTTCTAATGTTATTTGGACTATATTTTGCCAACAGTCCAAGCTTCTTACTGTTGTGCCAAGACCACAGCTCAGAAAAGTAAAAATTACAGCACCTTTTGAGTAACTTGGTCATCAGCTTCCATTTTTGGTTGTCTTCTTTGAACTTGTTCATCTGAAAACAAGAGGGGAAAGAGAAAACCCATGAAACTACATTACTACATCAATGGATTCAGGTCAGTCTCTAAACCAAGTGGAGTGTACCAGGGATGAGTCCTGGCAGAACTGTGACCTTCACCACCGCCCTTGACATTCGCAGCCTTCTTCCTGCTTTTCAGCCTGCTGGTCAGAGAGATGAAGTAAGTTCAAGCACCAAGTGTGACAGAGTGCTCAGAGCTTTTCATTAATACCAGTTCTGGACATCCTTGCTGTTAGTCACAGCTGAAACAAAGTGTTTTAGCAGGTGGTTATTTGTTGCTCATACAAAACTTTCAAAAGATAAGAAGCACCATGGAATCAGATGATAAACAGGAATTGGGAATATTGTCTGTGTGAAATTCATCTTGCTGCTATTAAAGGTGATACTGGATCCATATGGATGTTACAAAGCTAAAGAGCCAAATTCTGCTCTATTGGTGTAGTTTCTAGTCCCCTATTAAATATTTCCTACTGGCAACATATGGGAAGTAACCTGCAGGCAATGACTGTACATTGTACATATTATAGGGAAAAACCTCTCCTTTTAAGAACTGTAATAAAGCACAGGTATCAAAAGTAGTGATGGCTTATTGAGTGAAACTAATTCTGTTAGAAACTTTCATAGAAGCAAAACTAATCATATGAAGAAAAGAACATTTAGATACCTTGCAGAATGTAAAAGAAATACTCTAGAGAGAGTAGGTTTTAATACTGTTCCTTTAATAAATAAATAAATAGTAGACCATCATTTAAAAGTATAACTATCTACATATGTCATGTTTTTATTTCCGTAACTTTACAGCATGCATCTGCAACAAAATATGGACTCTGGCCACATTGCTAGGCAAAATTAGAAGTCTCAAAAGCCACAGCAAATATTCCTTTGTCATAAAATAAAAATATGTAAATATATGCATTAAATTAGAATAAATATGTATGAATTTCTCTACAAATACATACAAAATTAGCATTCAATATCAGAAAAAAACAACAGTTCAGAAATGTCATCATACTTCTGAGGAGTGTTAACAATTCCAACTTTAGTGGCATTTCTTACTTGCTGCATTTAAACTCATTTTCTCGCTCTAACATCAGTTTAAAGTTTTATCTAAGAAATATTTTTTCTGTTTCAGAGCATTTTTGAGATGAGAAATCTCATTGTGCAGTTTAAAATCCTCTTCACTGAAATCCTCATTCTCTTTTTCAAGCTCTTTTTTTTTTTTTCATGGTTATCATCTTCAAAGACAACCTGAAAGATTGCGATGTCTTGAATTTATAAGTAAGTAATCAAGGATTTAAATATGCTGCACTGCTGTAATATTATACAACACAGTATCATATAATTTCTGAATTCTATTACAGAGTCATAATATGAATAGAAAAAAAAAAAAGCCAAGCCTCTAAATAGGTCCCCGCTAGAAGAAAGGCTGCAGTACATTATATACAAAGACCATAACACATGGGGACATTTTATTGACAGGAATAATGCATATCATACTGTTTGTGTGCCCTCATCATTCAGGTCAATTTATTATGGAGGCTGTGTCCAGGAAGGCAGCTGGGGCCTATCCACCCACACTTCCCCCCGTGTTTATGAAGCGCTGTCCGTAACTAGGCAGGCAGGAGAGACCGTGGACAGGCAACACCAGGGGGTTGCAAAGTGCATGGCTAAGGAGGGGGGCTTGTTGCCTTTGTGCCATTTCTCAGTGACAGTGCTGCCAGTGTCATGAGGAGCACATCACATGTCAAAGCGGTGAAGTTTTCAGGCTGGGAGCCGCATGGAGTCCATCAGGCCTTCTGATATCAACACAGTTGGTTTTCCACTTGGTGTCGGAGCCACCCAGAGGCAATTCATATTCTGAACATTAACATGGCTTTGCATGCCTGTCACACATAGACCGTGCAGGGGTTTAATGCTATTGAAGACTACGGTTTAAATCTCTATGCAAACAGTGATTACCTTGTAAGAAGGTTCCAGGATAACATGCAACAAAAGACTTTAAAGTTATAGTTTTAGTAAAGCAAACTCATTTACATTTTTATTATGCGTGTCCTTTGTTTAAATCTTGCCACGTCCATTATGGAAAAGACTTCTTATGCAACTGAAGCTTATTGGGACAGCTACTCTTTTTCTTGTTGGTTTCAAAGCTATTGAAAACATTTGAATATATTGTCTTATGGCTGTCTAGATTTTACTGCCACATATTTCTTTTAAAATTATAGAAAAGCTTTCAGAGCTGGCACAGATCTTTATAGTAATACCAGAATATTAACTAACTCCTGAAACCATTTAAAATATTAACACAAAAGAGAAAGCTTAGACAGCAGTTGCTTTACTTACCAAAGAAAATGTAGAATATTATTTGCTTTGCGTGATAAAAATATGAACCTTTAAAAAAAAAATCTTCAAAATAAAAATGTTAAATACCTTAAAAAACAAAATCCCAAGGTTTTCAAATGGCATACAAACTTTAAGTATAATGTACTGATTGGTAACATTTAGTCCATAACTATTTGATTTTCCTCAGAAAAGACATCTCAGATCCCTAGTTTACCAGAACAAATTATCATTGTATATAAAGTTTTGGCCATAGAATTTTCATTTCCAAAGCTCTTTGGAAAGTAATTTATATTAGTCTGTGGCTCCCCTTCCTTTACTGAAGAAACAGTAACAGTTTACATAAAGACCTAGTATGAATAACAAAAATGTTACTTTTAATAATGTACATTACTAATAAATTTTAATGAAATGTTTAAACGGGATTTAATTTTAAACAGTCTTTACATGGTAACAGTTTTAAAATTAATCCTCTGAGATAATTATTAGATTGCATGTTTTTATAGAAAACTTTTACCAAATCCTGTGGACAGAGTGAGTACACTCTAAGGAAAACAGTAGCTAAGAAAACAACACATGCAATATTTAAGTAATTAGCTAACACTCTGCGCTGGCACAGTGGTCTACTCTAAACCAGTGCAAAACAACTCAGAATTTCAAAAGATCTTTTAAGTAACAGTTACAGCTCTTAATAGGCTTAAGTATTTGTTCCTTTCTCTGGATGTATTTGAGCATCAACAGCTGATGCTCTAAGAGGAACCTTTACACCAGATAAAAAGATTTTAATTAATCCTGTGACTAAGTCTGAAATGGTATCTCAAATATAAGAGCAATCATAGCCTTTTACTGTTTGAAGGGAAAGCTATAAACCCCACAAAAAGACATTCTCCTGCACATCCCTCAGCCAGCCTTTAGCTCTGGCTCCACCAGCTGCTAAACCCCAGAACTGCACGTAATTAACTATTCAGTCTCCTGCTGCAATGAGGACACTCATTAGCAAAATGAACAAAGGGACAATTTTCTGTAGCTACAGTCATCTGTTACACTTTGAGTGGCAGGTTTTTGTAGCAATGTTCTCTCTACCATCTGCCCACAGCGGTAGCGTTTGGCTTGCTTAAACTAGGGAACTTTTAAGTTGGAAGAAAAAAGGTCTAGAGGTTGGAAGGCGATTATGACACGGCTTGTATAGGAGGCTTCAATATCGCACACCTTTTCTGCTTTATTGCCTTCATTCTAACAGGTTTAGTACTTTAAATATTTTTTTTTAAAGCATTTTTTAGTCATATGAATTTTTACTATGTATCCGCTAAGGTTATGTATTGTAGACTTTTATGATTGCTTTGCTAATAATACTAGACAGATAGGTATACATAATTTTGGAATGTAACAAACTTCAACTAAATTAATCTACCTGTATTCCTAGTATTCTACCCAAATAAGTAAAGGTGAGAGAGCATAGCCATTTATTATGCAGTTGAGAAATATGCATTTCTGCTTCGTACCCTGCAGGACTTAATATACACTCAAAAGAAGCACTTGGCCTTTTGAACAACAGCTCTGCTTTTCACACTCTTATTGCAAAGAAATATAATGCAAATGACTGATGCTGTTCTGACACAAAAGCAGAAAATGCTTGAGCATATATATGGTGATTCAAATAATAAACTGAAGTTGCTGATTTGTTGGGAAGTTGCCATGAAAAGAAATCCATTCTCTAGAAGTTTGTCATCCAAATTATGATGTACCTTTCAATTGTAAACTCTACTTGAGGTATTTAAGGTCCCCGTTACGTGCACCACAAGAGGGTGCAATTGCACAGGCTGTCATGGAAAACACTCCGTTACAATGAGTTTTGAGTAGCAAGAGACATCATATTTCTTTATTTTTATTATCTATAATATGTTACATTCATATATTTATAATTTTAATCCTTTCACTGATTATATCTGTACATGTCAAAGAAATGCAGTTTAAGGTTGAACATGGGAACCTCTGTATGACCTCTGGTTGAATACAAGATTTTACATTTCAGGCAGTCTTCTTATTACACCCTCATCTTCATTTCAGCTAATGCATATGTTCTGTAAGGGGCTTCCAGTCTTGAAGACTTCAGGAGATAAAGATCCCATAATTTCCTTGGCAATATATGCTCTAATCAACAATCATTCTCATAGTGGCCTCATCTTGTAGCCTCTGCATTTGTTTTTGTCATCTATGAGGGTCTTTTAAACATAACACAATGTAGACACCAGCGAGGAAGGGACTAACAAATTGCTACTGCCCCAAATAGCTTCATTTATGTTTTCAAGGCATGTCAGAGCTGGAAAACAGATTAAAACCAGCATAACTTTGGAGGCAAAATAGGCATTTCATTGCAAACTCTTTGACAGAAGAAAACAGCGAATGTTTCTTGTTTGTTTTGTATAAATGCAGAACTTGGAGAAGCAACTGGTGATGACAAACTTTTGCTGTGAATGATGAAATCAGTTTTGTTGGAAAATAGCTATTTTGTATAAAGCCTTTAGTGCTGATTAGGAAAACTCATATTAAGTTTCCCAGTATGTTAACGTTTCTAACATAAACCAAGCAGCAGTTTCAGGAGGACCCTGTGATCTAAGCAATCTGGGTTTCTTCATCTAGAACTATGTACTCTCTGTAAACATGAAAAATCCTCTCTGGAGGTCAACAAACCAGAAATTACTTGTTAACTTGGGATAACAGCATCTTGTTATGCCTCCTCCTATACACAGAACATCCTTTATTAAATTGACCCCAGAATTTTCACATTTTTAAATATTCTACAATTTTTACCTCAGAGTAAGCTCATACAGTTGGAGTCACTTCCTTTGCTCCCATATATTTAATACTTTTTGTATTAAAATATTTAATAATTAATTACAGTACTCTCTTATTTTTTCTCAAAAGTGACTATTCTCAAAACCAGTGGTTCACTATCTAATTTTAAAAGGGAACATAGTTTTTCTTCAGATGGCCTATATAATCTACAGCACTTTCTAAAACTAACTCTACCTAAAACATTAAAGTCATTGCTAGGAAGATTCCACAATTGTAAAAAAAAACTAAATAAAAAAAAAGTAAAACAAAAAAAACCCAACCAAAAACCCAAAACAAAAGAACAACCAAACACAACCAAAGCCAACCAATAAAAAACCCACAAACAACAAACCCAGAAACAACAACAAAACCCCCAACACTTTATACTTGGTTTTGGATCATAGTTTCTTTCTTCAAACGATGGTGCTACACATCATTATTCAGGAATTAAAAACAAAAATTAAAAAAAAAATAACATCTTTACTCTTTGTGAAGTCTTAATAAATCTTGTCATTTCTTTCTTTACAGAAGTTGCCCTTTCCTCCACTGCTAAAACCTACTTTTGGCCTCCTAATCTCCACTTTAAGCTATGCAACATTATTGAAATGCGTGTCATCTTCCATCCCTTGCTCAGTGTTTCCAGCATTCTGATTTCCCCTCACATCTTTTTACAATCCCTCAGCCTCACGGTTCCTCATATATTTTCTGTGAACTTTTCTCCTTGGCTTCACATTTTGCTCTCCCATTCTCTGGAGCAGCCCCATGATTAATGCTGGTTTGAACTCATTCACAAGTGCACCTGTTCTCCTGTCCCTTCACACGTCGAGGAGATCATTCATTCTGTGAAAACACATTCTTTTCTCTCTCCTGGATTCTCTGTAATTTCCTATATACTGTATTATACACTAGATGCTGTTAATATACTGTACTCACTTCCCACTCTATGTCCACTTGACTGTGCTATATATAAACAGTTGAATAAGTATAGCTAAATATTTTTACCCAATATCTTTCCCAACCACACAAGTAAGAAAAGTGATTTATTTGTTCAGTTATTAAAAGACTGACTTCGCTTTGTCAAGAAGTATAAATTTGCATGTAGGGGAAGAAAGAAGAAATTTAAGTTCCACATTTGGGTCTAATCCTACACTGCTTGAGCATTTTGTAGTCAATTGTTTTTCACTAGTTGAGAAATCAAAACAGGCAATTTTTGCTTTCTTCCACTGGTATCTACTAACATACCTCAGAGATGTTGACTATGATGTTACCCAACTAAAACCAGAGTATGCTAAATGGCATCAGGGAGGAAAAAAACAATACTTTAAAAATAATGATATTTTTGTGTTCTTTTGTTTCTATCCTATATGTTTTAACTGCTTAGTCTTCACACACAAAAAAATCAAATAGACCCTTCTCCAGGTTTTGAAGTTATTAAAGCAAAGATATATCTGTAATTAGTTTAGGACATGAATACTCAGAGCAGCATTCTACCATCACATTAATGATTAAAACCCACCCTTATACCTGTTCTGAGAGCAGCTAGTGCATCATCATGTAACTGCTGGGGGTCAGTGTTGGATCTGAATCTCTGAGAACTCTGATGTGTAATAAAAGGACACAAGCAATGACAAAAGCAAGCCACTTTTATATATCTTTATTTTTCATTTAAGAAAAATACATGCTATCTATGCACTATGTAATCTCCTTAATCAGATTCTTGAAGGTCTCAGCCAAATTCATAGCTGGTGTCAGGCAAGTAGCAATGGAAGTGACAGACTCATGTTCATTTCTAGACTCAGACACTATTAGATAGGTTTAAACTTTCAGAATTTTCACCTAAACAGTGTTAATCCCCATGTAATTTTCTGATTCAGATAGCCAGTAATCCAGTCTCTAATTCACCTATCAATACTTGTATCTTAGTCTACTTTGAAACCAGAAATTTATATAATTTAGTTGAAATGGGTATATGAAGATAGAAAAAAATATTTTTGGTTAAAAATCAAAGTTAATAGAAAATTGTTGCCCTAATTAACTGGGAAAATCCCAACTGGGCAAATAAGTTAAAATTTTTTAAAGCATTCAATTGACTGTGTTCCAAAGACCTCTTTATTTCATGAACATTCAGATATATTCCAAGTACTTCTAGGCTGGAAAGCAAATCATATACTAGGCTGCATCAAAAGAAGCATGGCCAGCAGCTGAGGGAGGTGATGCTGCCTCTCTACTGCACTCTGGTCACACTCCACCTGGAGTCCTGTGTCCAGCTCTGGAGCCCTGAGCACAAGAAGGACACAGACCTGTTGGTGCAGGTCTGGAGGAGGGACACAAAAATTATGAGACCTCTGCTGTGAAGAAAGGTTGAGAGGGTTGGGGTTGTTTAGTCTAAAGAAGAGAAGGCTCCAGGGAACCTTATTGTGGCCTTTCAGTACTTAAAGGGAGCCTGTAAGAAAGATGGGGACAGATTTTAGCAGGGTCTGTTGAGACAGGACATGGCATGATGTTTTTAAACTAAAAGAGGGTAGATTTAGATGCGATATAAGGAATAAATGTTTTACAATGAGGGTGGTTGAACACTGGCACAGGTTGTCCAGAGAGGTGGTAGATTCCCCATCCCTGGAAACATTCCAGGTCAGGCTGGATGGGGCTCTGAGCAACCTGATCTAGTTAAAGATGTCCCTGCTCACTGCAGGGGGATTGAGACAGTTGGCCTTTAGAATTAATTTCCAACACAAACCATTCTATAGTGCTGTGAGAAACGCCTCACTGAAGCAGTTGTAATCCCAGCTATAAGGCTGCCCTGTAAAATGCACAGTGCAGCCAAAAAAAATCTGAATTACTATGGACTGTGTTAACTGTACGTGTACAAGTAGATTATTCCAGAACATAAGTGAGAAGTGTATATAAGAAGCAGGGGAGGTTTAGTTAGGACTTTTAGGAAAAACTTGTTCACAGAAAGGATTATTAAGCAGTGGAACAGGCTGCCCAGGGAGGAGGTGGAGTCACCACCCCTGGAGGTATCTAGCAGACATGTGGGTGAGGTGCTGAGGGACATGATTCAGCGGTGGGACTGGCAGTGCTGGGTTAATGGTTGGGTTCAGTGGTCTCAGAGGTCTTTTCCAACCAAAATAATTATGTGATGTTGTGATTCTAAGATACAGTATTATATTTGTCAGGCCCTGGAACAGCTCCAAAATGCAGGGAGCATTGTTAAATAGGCAAACCAAGGGGGTTTTTTTAGGTGAAAGTTCAACTTATAATTGCTCCAGAGCAAAATGTAGGTGGCGTTCGGTTTCATGGTCAAAGGCACCATGAGCCGGGGTCCCGTTAACAACGCCTGGCGTCCCTCGAGCCCTCTCCGTCACCGCCCCCGGTGTCCAGCAGGATGCCCGCGGGACGCGGCTGTACCAGCCAGGCCAGGGCTCAAGCAGCAACCTGCCGCCGCTGAGCGCTGCGTGCGGCGCAGCGAGACGCCGGGTCCCGCCCTAGGGCCCGCCGCCCGCCACGCCTCAGCGCCCCGCCAACGCCCCTCATCTGCCTTGGGGCTCCGGCTCCCTCCTGCGGCAGCGGGGCTGGCGCCTCCGGGCGGCCGCGGGCTGGCGGGTGCCGCCGGCGGGGCGCTGACAGCCGGGCCCGGGACGCGGGCCCATGGCAACCGCGGGCGGGCGGCGGGAAGTGACGCGTGGCGCGGGGCTCGGCGCCAGCCGGTGGGGTTGTGAGGCGGGCGGGCGGCCTCCGGGCTGTCCGCGGCAGAGGCAGCGCCGCAATCCGCCGGCCCCTGCCCGCTCCCCCGGCGCCAGTCCCGCCGCTGCCCCGCCACGGCCCAGCAGCAGTGGCCGAGAAGGTGACCCGCCCCCCTGGGGAGCCAGCCCCGCGTCTGATTCCTTCTCGAAAAGCTCCCCCGCGAAGCACGTTGGTCCGACTCGAGTGTCCCGTGTCCCGGGAGGCAGAGCGCTTTCCACGGGTTTCTCCTAGCTGCGGCCGGTCAGCTGTCGCTGCACAAATGCTGTTGCTGTCTTCTGGATGTTTCTCATTCAGCCTGTGTAAGCTACTTCAGTAACCCCTTCCCCACCTTCAGCCAGCCTTCTTGCTGTCGGGAGCACCTGGCTAACCGAAGGCTTCCTACTTCAGTTAAAAGCACAGTTAAGTTGAAAATATACATGGTTAGATCCTCGCTGGAGACTACCTGAGGAGAGTTCATGCACTCCAGGTGAATTATTGTCAGGTCAAGAAACGTTTTCCATGTCGTAGCGTGTTTCAAAGAATACCATGTACAATGTGGCAGCCAGTTGGAATGATTGCCACCGGGCAATGAACACCCTGAACTTCATCCACCTCGCCCTCCTCCAGTCTGCTTGAAAAAAGGTATTAAAAGCTCAGATAGGCTTTTTAAACTGTAAGAATGGGAAGAAAATGTGGAGGAAATACAGAATAGTGACTTAACAGCTGAAGGTAGAATAAGAAAAAAAATCAGGCAGTTCATGACTGCAGGCTAGAAAAACGTGCCATCAAACAAGAATATGAGGCAATAAGTGTGTCCCATTTGCTTTCATTGTAATAGCAAATGTATGCTTTGACATTCTAGTTTTTACATGATTAGGAGACAATAGTGTGGTGACCAAAAGCTATGCATAATTTTCTTATAACTCTGATGCAAGCCCATCGGATTGTATGGGATACCTGGAAAAACTAAAGTTACTAATCTGTGTTTGAATACACTTGTTTGATCTGTAGAGGTCTTTTAGGCACAATCTCATTTCATCCACAGAAGTAATATAATATATATTTTATTCTCACTGGCTTTGCAGGAAAAAGCAAACAGTTGTCAGGCATATAGATCCTTTTGCAAGTCTGAGCCAGTAACTTTGACAGAGACAGTTGGTCTTTATTTAAACTAATTACACTGATTCCTGGGACAATCTGGAAGAAAAAAAAGTGTAGCAGCTTTTTCAAAAGAGAGATGTATTTGCAGGGGGAGGGAATGACAGATCATAAACCCCCATGAAACCAAGATCAATGGAAAAAAAGAAGTGGGATGAGATATGATTGCACACTGAGACTAAAGTCTTTACCACCTATTGCCCTATTGTTACCATTAAACCATCACAGCCCTCACATTCAAAGGTCTTCCTGATTTCACTATGGTTCTGCTGGCATTTTGTTTCCAGGATCCTTTCATAAAATGATCTGCAATTATGTAATATCTAAAAACCAAGGCTATGAGTCAAGACTAAATTTATTCATTACTAGTTTGTATCCATTTCATTTTGGCCAGCACTGTCCTTTAATTTAATGAGCTCTTCTTACTTCCTAGTATTTAATCTCTGATGTATTTATAGAGATCCATTCTCAGCATTCACTAGATGACACAAGCCACGAACAGTTAGTCTCATCTTGTTAGTAACCAGTGCCTGTATCATTTTATTTCACCTTTGCTCCCATTCCAGTCAAAATTCAACATCCTTAAGCAGTGTTGACCAGAAATGCATACAGTATTCCAGATGAAGTCTCACAAGTCCTTTCTGCAATAAATATTTATTTTGGCTATGTTCTCATCTGTTGTTTTCTAGGATCCTATTTGTCATTTGGAAAGCTACATCCCATTGGGAACTACAGTGATTCTGCAGTTGAATAACATGTGTGGATCCTTCTCCTGTCCTGATGGTTTCCCGTGGATGAGATTCTGCTAATAACAGAAATACCAACCTGCCCCTTAGTGGATGTTCTCTCATTTTGCACAGCTGCATTTCATCCAGTCACGTAAGCTGTTCCATCTCTAGTCTTCAAATGTTTCCCATATGATGTTTAAAAAACATAGTAAAAAATGCTGCTCAGCTCTCAGTCATTGGTGAAAGTATCACACTAAGTGCCAGTGAAATTAACAAAAATATTAAAGTCACATCAGTCACAAGATTATTTTTGGAGAGCTCTACTAACAAGTTTCCTTCAGTGTTACAATTCCTTTAAATTATCTTCAGTTGTCTCTCCTGGTCAGGTCCATCACCAGTTGTTTGGGTTTTTTTTTGTTCTAATCCCAGTCTTCATTGGTTTGGTAATGCCTTGTACTATGCTGTATCAGAAACTATTTAGGCACAGCATGATTATATATATGAAATCTCCTATAGTAACTTCATATGGTGTGGCCAGTAGGACTAGGGAAGTGATCATGTGCCTGTACTCAGCACTAGAAATTTCAAAATTTCTGTAGATACTTGCTCAAAGCATCAAGAGCAATACTTTGTATTTCAGGCTAACTAAATTGAGTGGAGATTCCATTTTGATTGAGGTTACCAGTATAAATCCACTAACTGGAATGTAGCTGTTCCTGACTTCTGCCCATGAAAATTACTTCAGATTTGGGCTCATTCTCACAAATGCTCTTTTAAATGATCTCTTGCTATATTAGAACTTTGAAAATGTCAAATCAGAACAAGAATTTCCTATTGCACATGAGGCAGAGTAAACCAGGCTAGGAAAGGTTTAATTATTTTTACTGAGTAGGACATCTGTCAGGATGAACTGATGTCATTCCTCCTCTCTAATGGATGAATGCTTTTTTTTTTTGTTAGACAGTAGAGTTAAATAGCTGTGGTCTGACTTTCCTGTAACAGTTAGTTCTGTGCTACATGGATGGAAACAGGGCAGGTTTTTAATTGTGATGAGGTAAGTTCTCTCCCTATGTTTCATCAAGGCTAAGACAGGACTTGCTGAGCTGGTTACCTAGCACGTAACCACAGCCCTTTCCCACAAGAAGGACTCAGCAGTGGAACAACAAAGCTGGTTAATGTCATCAAGCACTATTCCCTGACTCCCAAAGCATGAATGATGAGATGTGGTTTTCTGCAATGCTCACCTTTCTGTGTGAAGTGATGATTCCTTCTCTTCTGCTTACTGGTGGCAGAAAGGTGGGGAGAGGTGTGTGCTGCAAACTTGTGGAGCACAGAGGGGGTGACACTTGAAATTGAATCAGTGTCTTTCCAAAGCCTTTCCATTGTGAGGCCACAGGTGGAAGTGCTGGTTACTTGCTACCTCACTAGAGTACTTTTTCATTTCAAGAGTAGGCAATATTTCATATTTCACCTTCTTTTCTACCACAATTATTTTATGTTTACAGTTTTTATCAAGATTGATCTATTCATAATATTTCCTGTAATTGTGAGTGGTGATTTCCTGCTTCTGGTATTTCTGTATTGCCCACTTCCCCCACCTCCTTCACAGTCTGTCCTTGTCACAAGTCTGTTCTGCCCTTGGTATTAGCCAAAACACCTACTTTCCTCAACCCTAAATCTGCCATTAAAGAACAATGAAAGGGAGAGAAGGCCACTATTTAATTTCCTATAATTGCTAACAAAATATGGACACTGCAACCACTTTTGGATCTTGTGATGTTTATTAAAATAGGGAAGATAACCCTTTCTAATGGTCATATGCATTATAAAGCTTATTTACATCACATCGTTATAAAGCTTGTTTACATCACATTATTAACACTTTCTTTCTTTCTTTCTTTCTTTCTTTCTTTCTTAGGAAAAAACAGTGTAGATCCCCCCTCTTTTTTTTTTCTGTTAGCATCCTAATGCTCTATGTACAATGACCACTACAAATGCTGCCTACAATTCTGAGTAGAAATGAGAGCCTTGACCTGCGTCATCGCTCACATTTAGAGACTCACTTATCAGGTGGGATAGCAGCCAAGACCTTGAGATATGAGCAAATGTCTATATTTATCACCAACAGTCCTTTTTCCACAGCCTCTTCCCACATGATGTCATAGCGTGGGTTACATGTCCAATGACTACTGCATCCATACAGTGAATAGGATTTAAAAAAGATTTTAGCATGACAGTATAGCAGAAGCTGAACTGTGAGGTAAAGCTCTCTGAGACACAGCCCTGGTTTTATGCAGCATATTCAAACCTCAGAAGTAAGTGTGGATAGACTTTCCTTTTTATGTTAGTAGGTACATTTAGGGTTGAATAAAGTAGGTAGTCTAGTTAATAATAACACCACTTAAGCCATCACAAAGCAACTGGCATCAGGAGAAGAAAAAAGATATTTGGAGTGGAAAAGAGCAGAACTGGTTCTTTTGTCAGTGCTGTTGGCTTGTGACATATTTACAGGTTCTTTACCTAGACTCTGAATAAGTTAGCTGTAAATTGGTAATTTTATGAAAGGAATAATATGACCACCTGCAGGCAACAGAGGAAAGAACTCATGATTCAGAAAGTTCCTTCTAATTCCAGCTTGTATGTGTTTCTTGGAAGATCCTTGATACATATTTCTGTTTTCTAGTAATTTTAAAAATAGAGCACTTCAAATGAAACATTACATTTTCCAATTATGTTCAACAAGCTATTAATTCATTAAAGACTTCAGCCAGAATTCTCTTTGGCTGAAGGGCTGTTGTGTTGGCATAAAAAAAGTAGCAGAAACGCTTATTCAGTGTCATTCAATCCATCATTGAGGCTAACTTCTCCCTTCTTCTCCAACAAATGTCCCTGCTGATGTAATTAATTTGCTCCTATGTCAATCATGTATGTACTAATTAAAGTTAAAAGTAGTTCCACTCTCAGGCATCTAGTTTTACGTCAGTGAATGCCACTGCTGTTCCCGGGCTGTTTTTGTGATGGTGGTTTGCCTTATAAACAATCTAAACAATTCCTGGAATGTGCAGTGTAACCAGCGATAACAGTCGTGTCAGGGGAAACTTCAACCCCTGGAGATGTTTATGCTTTATTACTACAGAGGTTGTTTTGAGACTATTCTATATTAACAAAGGGCTGTACCTTACCATATAATGAGTGAACTAGAAGCCCAGGAACATTAATCTACAGAAGACAGTGAGAGGCATCACTGTACTGTGTTCTCATTTTCCACCCCACTCCTGTGAGGCCACAACATTCAGGCAAAAATGGCAGAAGGGGCAAATGCAGGGATATTCTGGAAACAATCTATGTGTTGTGTTTTAGCCAGGCCACACTAAAACTAAGTTTAGTTTTTCCCTGGAGTCAACAGCAGCTCTATATGCAGCCCCGAGAAACAGCAAAAAATCTTCTGGTAATGAAAGGTGATAAAGCAAAACCACACGCTCCAGGCTTTTATAGATACCTTTGCACTGAAGAGATTCAGATTCTTCCTTCAAATTTCTTTTTCACAAAACCTTATTCATAGCACTCGAACATTCCTATCTGGAGCAAACCACGGATTAGGATGTTACTGTTAAAACCAGATGTCAGAAAATGACCTTTTAGGCAAGTACTGATTTCTAGTAACTGCTAGTATGAAAGCTGAAAAGTAGCCATGAGATGCTTGTGCTGCAGGGATTCAATGGGATTTTTGTCACCAGTCATTCAGAGAGACTGGATTCCACCCAGGCCAAGTAGGTGTGTGACTAACTGCGGGTGCTCCGCTATGGGAAATGTTGGTTACATGACATGACATTGTCAGTATTTAATAATAACACAGGTAAAGCACACCAAGGTGAGCTTCTCTTTCCATTTACTTCACATGGGAGGTAATTAGTATGTTAAAAGTAGTATACTATTAACACTAAGACAGTGGTATAAATGTTTGTTGTGTTTCTCCGTTACCTAGTAACAGATCTTGGTTGCATTTTAACATTAGCAGGTTTACTATGTGCATTTTAACTGAAAATGTAGGAAAGATGTTGTATCTGTTTATAAATGAAAAGAGAATAAAAGAACAATCTATCTGCTATCATTACCAAAAACTGGTGACTTATTTAGCAGGTATTTCAAGATGCTCTTTGGGTATTTGTTCAGAGCTAAACAAGATTTTGTCCAGATTATGCTAAAGTAGAGCACCAGAATACTAACACAATGGTAATTTGGGCATACATAATAAATCTGTTTCTTTCCTTGAATGAATGCCCATGAGCATTGTAGCTCATTGTAACTAACAATCAGAATTAAACAGCTGCCCTTCCCTTAATGTACCACTCTTCCAAATAACCTATGGTTTTGGAGAGGCAGAATAGTCATTAGAAGTCTCTGTAATATCCTAAAAGAAAGAAAATTGCAGTACTGAGCATTCAAAATGCAGCACTCACTTAGGGCAGAAGTGCTCTCGTTCTGGATCTATTCACTATTCTCTAACAGAAAGAGCTGCACCACCCCCATCCCTCTCCATCCATCTCTGTGTTACCAGACTATGTAAGACTTCCACCCCACCACCCTGTAGTCAGCTCTAGCATTTACTAGCAGACAGAGCAATTCACTAAGCAAAATTACAGTGATACCTTTTGTAAACTAAAAAAAAACAGTAGGCAGAAGGGCTGGTGAGCATGAGGTAATGTGCATCTTTATTATAATATCAATGAACAAATCCACAGTGAACAGCTACTGGCACATTTACAACCCCCTAGGAGGTGGCAACTTCCAATGATTTTCCATTAAATCACCTGTGAATATACTAGAGCACATTTTAACTTGGAAATATACTTTGTCAACTTTTGACTAAGAAGTGAAACGAAGCAGGAATCTCTCCTTTGCTGCAAGATTTCATTTCAAGGAAGTAAGGTTGCAATTTACCACTATTTGATCAAAATGTGTTCCTCCCTAAGCAATGATCAGCCCAGGAATAAAGACTCGCCGATTGATCTCAGGAGCTATATTTAAAACAAAGTTCTGAACATTCTGAAATACAAGAGTCACTCTGTAATTTCAGAGCAGTTGTAATATCTTATCCCCCTGTAACAGGCTGCCAGAAATGCTGCTGGCTAATACCCATCACCGTTTGTTCTAAAGATACCAGCTTTCTGGCTGGAGCAGATAAGTCAGGACGTTTGGGCTTTGATTCTTATCTGATCCACCTCTTACATTTCAACTTCAGAGGCAGTTAATTTTGGACATATATTGAAATATATGTGTGTGAAGAAGTTCCCTTAAATATCCACAGCTTTTAGGATGAAGGATTTCAGCTTTTCTCTTTCAACATGCAAGTTACCCAAGGGGATCAGGACACATTTTCTGTGTAAAGAGAATGAATTTCCACATGGTGTTGCTGGTAGCCCTGCAGTCAGCTGCAGAGAGTAAAGATAGGAACAGATCCTTGGACGTTGATCTGAAAGACAACCAAAGCTCCAAAGAAACACTTTATTACTGACACTGCAGTCTGTTGCAAGTGATCCTTTCAAATATGTCTTTTAAATTAACAGAAATGGAACAAGGAAAAAGAATACTTTCAGAATATCCAAATAGAGATGTTTTTCTGCTTTGTTTTTTAAAGTTCTGCAATCTGCCTGGGTTACTAAAGCTTTTCTGAAGGTATTTGTGACTGGATGGAATCCAGACCTTTTTTCAAGTATCACTTTGAAATGATGTTTGTCAGTATCTTTTGTTTAATTCGTTTTGGTAGGAATGTCTGTGTTAGTATTTGATCATGGTGTAAACTGGTGTTTCTTCGTCAGCATAACCTAGCAGAACATAATCAAATCCAGTGTATACAGATAACGTCATCCTTCATGGACAAAGGCTTAGATAGGACTTTATTTATACCACAGCTAAGGCTAAAAGGCATGGCTTAATTTGAAGACACTACAGGATTAATAAACCAAGCATCTTTATGAGAGCTGTATTTTAAATCTGGTCTCTCCTGGTACTGTGTGATGGTTGATACAGTATTTTTGAGGTAGGCATGCACTCCTCTGAAGGAGGATTGCAGGTGGACAAATAGCAGCTTGTGCCAGTTACTGTCAGAAAACTAATGAAGGAATATTATTGCTACCTCAGCTGCAGATTATGAATCGTGACACTGATTACACGTAGGCAGAAGCATCGTCCCTTTTCAAGCATAACCTGGACACAACACAGCATCAGTCAAGTGTAGGTAGAACATCTCCACTCATTTATAATTGACAGTCAAGTCACAAAACTGCTTGTTCGAATCGTCTCGAGAAACTGCTTTCGCTTCCTTCTCCAGCACTTCCCAGGTCGCCGCCCCCCCACCGTGAACACCCAGTGCAGTGTTCCCCTCTTGGAACTTTCCTCAGCACTTGCCGCTATCAAAGGCTGTCATCGTTAGGATCAAAGGCTGTCATCATTACTACCCAGCCTGCCGCAGCTGAAGTGCAGACAGCCCGACACGGGAGAGCCGGGGCTTCCCCCGAAACACCCCTCAGACAGAGGCACTCGTTTCCATCCCCCTGCCGTGCGCGACTCCTCAAAGCCTCGGCTGCGGAGCGCGGCTTTCTCGGCCCCTTAAGGCCCGGGTCCCGCGTACACACAGCACCAGAGGCCCTTCCACGGGCCGGGCACCGCACGGAACACCCGGCAGCGGCTGCCCCGGCCCCACCGCGTCTCCTTCCGCCAGGGGGCGGGGCGGACCCCCGTGAGGTCACGCACCGCAGCCCCACCCCCTGCACATTCCAACGTGCCTTGGCCCTGAGGTAAACACGGGCGCGGCCCCGCCCCCGGGCCCGGCCTCCAGCAGCTTCCAGAAGGGCCGGAGCGCGGCGGCCGCGCGTACCCGCGGAGGGGCCGGGCCGGGTGCGGGGCCGCGCGGCGCTGGTGGCGCAGTCGGAATTGCCGCCGCCGCGGGGCCTCGGGCAGCAGCGGGGCGCGCAGGGGCGGGGCGGCAGCGGCGGGGGTGATGCCCTTGTTTATTTTTACCCGGGCGGCTCATCCTCTCCGGCAGCCCCAGCGCGGCCCCCGCCGCCGCTCCCCGCCCCGGCTCCGACGGCGCCGCCTATAAAGCGCCGCCCGCGAGGAGCCGAGGATGCAGCTCTACAGCTCCGTGATCACCCACTACCCAGCGGGTGGGACGGCCACCGCGGCAGCCTCCGCCACAGCCTCTCCGAGCACCACCGGTGTCTTCAAGGTCTCCCTGTCGCCGGGACCCTCCTCCGCAGAGGTACCGAGCGCCGCCGACGCCGCGGGTCCGAGCTCGGCCGCCGAGAGCCCCGCTAAGGAAGGCTTTATTCCCGGGGGGGGAAGCAGCAGCAGCGCCGCCGCCATGCCCGCCTATTCCTCCTGCCTGGAGGTGATGCCGAGCGGCCCCGCGGCGGGCCCCGGCGGCCGGTCGGCGGGCGGGCCGCAGTACAGCTCCTGTGCGCAGGTCACCGTCAGCCGCCGCCGGCCGCTGGAGCGGATCGTGCCCATCCGCATCGTGCAGCGAGCCGAGGCCCCCGGCGAGCTGGTGCCGGCCTCGCCGCGCAGCCGCGCCTGGCTGGAGGGCATCCTGGAGAGCATGCGGCAGGCCGGGGGGGACGGCGAGGCCGCCGCGCTGCCGCCGCCCTCCGAAGAACCCAGCAACCGCAGCCTGCGCCTCAGCGAGCACTGCCAGGCGCTGCAGGCGGCGGCCGCCGGCGTCCAGCCCGGGCTGGTGTCCGGCTGTCGGCCCGCGGAGAGGAGCGGCAGCCAAGCGCCGCCCGCCCTCGGTCCCTCGGCCGCGGAGGAAGAGGAGGACGGAGGGGGTTCCGATGCGCGCAGGGGCCCGGGCGTCAGGGCGGAACGCAGCGAGAAGCTGGCGCTGTACTTGGCCGAGGTGGAGAAGCAGGACAAGTACCTGCGGCAGAAGGGCCGCTATCGCTTCCACATCATCCCGGACGGGAACTGCCTCTACCGCGCCGTCTGCAAAGCGCTGTATGGGGACCAGCGGCTGCATAGCGAGCTCCGCGAGCAGACCGTGCACTACATCGCCGACCACCTGGACCACTTCAACCCCATCATCGAGGGCGATGTGGGAGAGTTCCTCATCGGCGCCGCCCAGGACGGGGCCTGGGCCGGCTACCCGGAGCTGCTGGCCATGGGGCAAATGCTGAACGTGAACATCCACCTTACCACGGGCGGCCGGCCCGAGAGCCCCACCGTTTCCACCATGGTTCACTACCTGGGGCCCGAGGACCCGACGAGGCCAAGTATCTGGCTGAGCTGGCTTAGCAATGGGCACTACGATGCTGTGCTGGACCGCGTGTGCCCCAACCCGGAGTATGAGGCGTGGTGCAGACAGACTCAGGTACAGCGCAGACGGGATGAGGAGCTGGCCAAGTCCATGGCAGTGTCCTTGTCGAAGATGTACATTGAGCAGAATGCCTGCTCTTGAGACCACCCGGGCTGCAGACTGGGAGCTTTGCTGCAGGGACTGAGACAGACGGAAGGTGTGCTGGCTGTGATGGTGATGCCTTAATCCTTAATGAAGCAGCAGCACCCCAGACTGAGAAGGACTGTAGATTGTGGGGGATAAATACAAATGTGTTTGTAATATTCTGTTGTAAAAATTTAGCCTCGGATAATTCGCGAGCAGATTCTTTGTCCGTGTTTGTGTCTCCCCTCCCCACGTCTATTTTCTATAAGAATGTATTTTTTGCACAATATTTTTAAACTGTTACCTCCATCTTCTACATGTGACATTAGTATCTGGCTTTCAGCTGTACAGCCAAAAACGTTTGTAAACGGTTTTTGTAAATAAGGCTTATGATGTAACAGCTATTTTTTGCTGTGTTTTTTACCCATAAACCTTATATTTTTACCAAATGAAGTTGATGTCAAACTGACCCTCCCTAACTGATGAAAGCATCGTGGGTGTTTCCTTGCAAAACTAGAACAATGGTTTTTGTAAAAGTGCAGCAAAGTATGAACAGGCGCTTTTCAGAGCAGTTGCTTTCTCTGCCCCGAGCACAGAGCAGGTCCTTTGAGCCAGTTGGAATGCAGCTACACATGAACAGTACAGGGAGCAATTGACTCTTCTGTATTTAATTACTGTTTTGAGTAAGCTAGCCTCTTGTTGCCTGGTTGGCTCGCCCTCTGCTCCGTTTATATTATTTATCTGTAATAACAGAACATTAACTTGCAATAGAATGTTGTGACTAGATAATAGTCTCCCGCTTTGGCAATAATTGCCTTGGCTGCACCTCGATGTTTGTGTTCTTGTTTCTGGGGTTATGGTGTCTTTTGTATAAGCCCTGCTTCATTTTTTGGCACTGGTGTTGCACCAGCAAATCATTATCTGATCACAACATTTTATTCACTTGACATTTTCTAATTGAGAAATCAGGAATGGTGTTCTACATTATGGTTTAAAAGAAAAAAGTATTTAAAGTGAGGTTTGTATGGTTTGCTGGGTCAAACATTTAAATGTTTCCAATCTGAATTCTGTCTTCTACTTTCTGATTAACTTGTTAGATATATTTATTAAGTAATGCAGTTTGTACTTTTTTTATTTTGTAATATATTGTGATTTTGGAATTTATACAGTATTTGTATAATAGGAATATTCACAGCTAAAATGGAATGAATAAAGAATATAATTTTACTTGGACTTTTTTTTTTTTTTCTTTTTCTTTTTTTTTAACCTGTTGCATTCCTGGTCTGGTGAAGAACTGCAGCTGGGTTCCCAAGACCCTGTATTTGTCTTCTCTGCCTTAGTTTACCCAGTGAAGAGGTGGGAAGAAGGGACAGGATACTTCACAAATGTGAATGATTGATAATGCTGGTGTCTGAATATAGGAAAGAAATTTCCTTGCCTTGCAGTTCAAGACAATTGAATATCTGTAGTTCTTTTGTAACTCTAAGAGATCTTAAATGGATCTCTTTGCCTAAGAGAAATATTTTTTCTATAGTAGTGTGTCTTAGAAAAGGGGTTTTCCAGTATAGTACCTGGGCTGGTACTACCAGTGGTTGGAATGACGTGTGTACATGTGGGCTACAGACTCCAACTGGGCATCTCTGTTCTGCAGCCAGCCCTAAACTTGTCCTGTCATCACTGGTGTCTCAACAACCCTCCTCTTGTTATTTGAATAGAGGTGATGCCATAAGGAAATGAAAGGGTTTTGCTCCCCCTTCAAGATGCAAATGCTTTGTTAAATCATCCTCTGTGTGTGTATGTGCAAATCTACCCCTGCTGTCCACACATACCAGAAGACCATCTTTAAGTAGCAGGAGGGTACTGGGTTAAAATTAGGGTTAGAAATAAATTGTTGAAAAGCAGCAATCTTAATTAATAAAATTAAGCATACCTGTGATAAAGATCTGCAGGATTGTGTATCTATTTGTACTCATGGGATGCAGAGTAGATTTAAAGAAATTGATTGTATTATTTCCAAAGTATTGATAAATGCAGTCTACTTTTTTTTCTCTTCAGTTCCTTCACAGGCTTTTCCTGTGAAGCTCAAATAATGATGGGAGAAAGTGGTTTTAGTAGTTCGCTGTTCTGAAGCTCTGGAAAGCTGAATTCTGAGGATAGAGCAAGGCAACGATGCAGACATGGATGTGTTTATGAGGAACAGAGATTGTTGATGAGTAAAATGGCTACTTGGGTGGCAGTAAGCAAAAAAAAAACAACCAAAAAACCACAAATACAACATCACTATATATATATTATGGGTGTACCTGACTCATTAAAAGCTTTGTATCCAGGCTGCTTAGGTTTTGGATTGGATATGATAAATTCCTTTAGAATTGTCAATCTCAAGCTTTTTTTAAAAAAGGGTTTTTTTTTACCTTTAAAAATTAACCATTTTCAGCTATATCATGAATTCTGATTCTAAATCTTGTTTATATTTTATGGCACAAACGTTAGGAACACAGAGTAAGCTAAGCAAAGAAGGACTGTGAGAATTTATATTAAAATAACAAAAAATATTGTTATAGACAGTGCAGAACCCTGGGATAAGTTCCCTCAGGGCTCCTCAGCATTTTTGATGCTGCTGCATTAGTCACAGGGGCATGCAGGTAACTTTAAGGAATTTGAAAAAAAACTAGGTTACTTATTGAACTAGTTTGCAGGGACACTGAGGATATATTGCTGAAGCATGAAACAAGGCACTTGTTTTTGCAGCTGGAATTGCATCCTGTGCCATTCTAAAGGGAAATGACAAAAAAGGCAGGTGAGATGTTTCAGGCACGTGGAAAGTGAAAACTTTTTTCATACCTCTGATGATTCAAGTTTAGGTGAGTGCTTTAGAAGTTACATGATCTCTGGAGCTCCAACTGAGCTTCTTTTGATATTTTTTAGAGAAAAACTGTGGTCAAACGTACTTATTTGCATATTATGTCTAAGTTACCCATCTTACATATGACTTGAAAATTGAGCTTTGACTAAGCAATTAAGCAATTAACTATTGTGTTTATATGGCCCATTTGCTTTCCTACCAACCTTCAGCTCCACTGGATTAGATTACTCACCTTGTCTTTTGTGGTTTAAGGTAGGAACGATCACAAAATTATTTTCTCATTAGTTACCAACACAGTTCCCATTACTCCTACATCTCTACCTTCAATATTTTAATTTCTTCTCATTTTAGTTTTTGCTGTCAATTATTTGCCCATTCAAGTTTAACCTTGGAAACTTGTTATGCTGTAATCCAAGACCTAATTAAATAAGACATTTGAATGAGTTTAGGAGTTAACAGCTGTTTTGCTGTCTGTGTATAATTGAGAGAAAGGTGGTGCCCCGAATGAAGCAGTTGTGAAAGGACTTGTTTTGCTCTGAGGGATGGTTATGTCAGCATTGCAACTGCTGATCTAAAAGCTTTAATGCACCTGTGTTTGTTATTTCTTAATAAAGAAATATGTTATCTCCCAGCATGTTACGTTTTTGCTAAACTGAGAATGGAGACACAAGAGACCAATACTGACTGGTAGATTGAAAAGGAAAATATTGTTCTGCCACTAGGAACCAGGAAGTAATAGCTTTTTTCATTTATTTTCCACTATGTCTTTTATCCGGTGAAATAAATCTTTGGCTTTGGGTAAGGAATCTTTGTGCATGTGGCCTGCATCCTTAAATGGTTAGCTGAAAGCATGTAGACTAAGGTTTTTTGCTTCAAAGATATGCCTGTAAAAGTGGTGAATAAGAAGTTTTCTTAGCTACACAACTCTCTTTTATACTGGAGGGGGTTTGGCACAAAGCTGCAATTCCACTGGGATATTGATGAGAAGCAGTATTATAAACAGCACACACTTAGAGGGTATCTGCAAACTTGATCTCCAGGTCACTTTTTCTTTTTGTGTACAGCTTATCTTGCTTATCAGGAATTAGATATTTATGGATGTTTTCTCAGTTAGGTAGCTGTCTTTTTGTGTATACTCACAATAATTCCTGTAAAACATTAGAGTGAATGTGATATTTCCATTTTTCAGATAGTATTTTACAGCAGTTGCCTATGTATAGCTTTGGCCAGAGAGAAATGTTGCAAAATGAACAAATAGGACAAGTAAATTAAAGAATCTATTAATGAGAAGTAGTTATGGAAAGCTTCACCAAATGTGTTATTGCAAACAGGGGTATTGGCATAACCTAGGACAGAGGGTACCCGTCCCTAGTCTTGTGTGGCATTGTCACAACACATTTCCTCCTATAGTTGCTTCCAGCAGCCCTCAAATTATTATTTAAGTGATAATTAACACATGAGATTTTTCTTTAACCTTGGCAGGCCTGGTGTATGGGAGTGAGGGACCATTATGATTGCTGAACTACCTAGCACTTGTTTGCCCATGCATTAGCTTTCTCTTGCTGACATCAGCAATACATTCCACATTAACCAGTGTTCAAAAGCTCAGTGATACTTGGGTTTATGTACCTATCACAAAAGCCCCTGTAATTTCAATTAAGAAGCTTGGCAGAGGTGGATGAGTAGAGTGGAACACCACCTAACCAATGCAGGTTATGTACCACATTGGGTGTTAGCTCTATGATCACACTTGAAGTTGCAGTATGTGTCCAAAATACACTTTGATTGCCTGTAAGAATCACCAGTTTCAGCATTTATCTCTGCAGCTGTGCATCCTGGGAGACCTCAGATTCCTTTGGTCTGGGTTGACTCAGGTTCTCTCTGGCCAAGTTGTCCATCTCTGGGAGCAGCCAGGCACGTGCCCCCCAATATCTGATGTATCAGCCTGGTGTCTGCTGTCTCAGTGGCTGAGTGGGACAGCTCAGAGAAGGAGTGGGGTCAGTAAACCTTGAGCTCACTGGTTCAGCACCACACCTTGAATTCTTCTTTGAAACTAATTTGTGTGAGATTACTTGATGAGAAAATAGCAGTGGAGTAAATGCCAGAGAAAATACAACTGTTTTGCTGTTGCTCAATGGAAGCACAGATGATGTATTGCACCAGACTCGTCCCCAGGTCACAAAAGACAGAAACTGCTTCTGGAAGGCTTTATTTGAGAGGAACCATGGCATCCATCATCCCAGGGACAGGTTATATAACATGAACCTTGACAGTGGCCTCAGCCTTAGCATCTACAGGAAGTAATTCTGCCAATTAGGCTTCTAGCCTGTGAGACCAAGTAGGTAATAGTACATGCTCTACTTCAGTCAAGGGATTGAGTTAATCTCTGCTAAAACCTTTGGTGCTTCCTCAAGCCTTTGAGCTTTATCTCAGTGCCCTCTGGATTGAGCTCTAGCCAGTCAGCAAGCAGCTGTATCAAGCCTCTTTCATTCACTTGATATTGATAGAAGAGGTAGACAAAAATAAAATACTATCACTGTGCAGGGAAACTTGTGCTGCAACATATCTCATTGGTTCTCCTAGCAATGTCTCATATTGCTGCTGTCTAGTGTGAAGTGTGAGGAAAAATACATTACACACCACTGGAACATGGAATCTGTTCTCTCTCACTACTCACTTAAAATCTCTCAGATAAAAATCTTCACATATCTGCAAATCAATTATACTTACTTTTTTTTTTTTTTTCTTTTTATGAACTATAAATATATCACTAGGAGTTTATGTCTAACCATGGAGATGTTTCAGAGCTCTGAAAATGCCGCAGACATTTAGTGACATGGAGATCTACAGTGAGATGCAATCAGGTTTTCTACCAAGTTCAAACCCTGTATCCAGATTTATCTGCTGCTTGGGTATTTATTTCAGTCCATTTGCTACCAACATTATGTATTTATTCACCTCATAAACTTTCAGTGTTTATTCCCATAGCATAGGGAGGAATTGTTGGGGATTTTTTCCAGTGATGGTGAATACTATCAAAGTTAGAAAGAAAAGGAGAGTAGCACCTTATGTATGTTCCATGACTGCTTAAAGCAAGCAAGCAAGCAAGCAAGCAACCAACCCTACATTTGTTCTTGATGTGGACATTTTAACTTCCAGTCTTCTTTTTTTAAGTGAAGCTGTGATTTGAGGCCAGATCTTATATATAGATCCCTTTTCTGTGCAGATTATCTGTAGCAACTATGGATGAGGAAGGAAAAATGCAGTAAAATAAGTAGGCAAAAACATTTGTACGCACACCAAAAAGATTACAAATGGATTTATATCCTCTCTACTAAAAAGTTTGAGACATGGGGAAAATACTTTCAGACTGAAAGCCTTCTTTAGAGAGCCTTATTCTTGCTAAATATTCCTTATATTGGGTGCACAGTTAGGCATTTGTTAATCTCTCTGAGGAGAGCATCAGGACTGTGTCAACCAAAATGAAAGCAACATGTCTGTCTCTGAGATGAAAGCACCTTGATTTTCAATGGCCTGATCTGTGTGTCTTACATCTCATTTATAATTTTGACTTTATTTCCTTGAAATAAAAAGTGCTTTTCACATTTTATTTTTTCCGAAATATTATCTCTTCTAACCTAGGTATTAAATATGAACAGAGATCTTGGCTCTTGGGATCAAAGTCCAAAATATGTTTTAGAAATTTTATAAGTGATATGATTTGATTATGTGATGTTTTTCAATTTCACAGACTTTACAGTGTGATTCAAGTACACAGCTGTGAAAAGTAAGTTTGTAAAGAAGTATTAATTCCACCTTTATAGACTTTTAAAGTAAGTGCTTACAGCTGTATTAAGTTTGATAAATAGTAAGGGAATACTGTACAGGAACTATTACGTGAATAGGATGTTATAAAAATCTGACATTTCTTGTTCTTATGTACTTTATAGTAGATTTCCAGATTTAATTTCTTAGGGGGAAAGCAAAGAATTGAAAATGGAACATATCTGGGTTCTTTGCTGCTGTGCTGACAGGCCGGCTCATCCCAGCAAAACCCTCAACCTTGTTGCCTTCCCAAAAGAACAGCCTTTGTCTCTAGTTACTACAGATGGAAAATTAAATGCAGATTCTGTTGACAGAAATTCTTGAAAGAAAATCTTTGAAGGGGAGAATGTAACAGCCAGAGCTGCACAGAAGGTCAGCAGCATCACCTGCACAGTATTTGAAATGTTGTTTTCTGACTTTTCTTCCTTTTATGCTGCCCAGTGGGATGAAGAAATAAAATGACTTTGCTTGTCTGTCTGTGTATGTCTGTACTGCAAAACACAGTGCAGTGCAGAGATACCCTGTTGAGCTCAGCAGAGGCAGTAGCATTACAATGGCAGCACAATGTTTGTTAGGTAGAAGGTAAAAAACAGGTCTCTGAAGGAGGTCAGTAGTATCTTGAGTCACAGGACTGCTTTGTTGTCTCTGCCAGTGCAGGGTCCTGGGCACTCTGGTGGTGTTTGGTATCAACACTCAGAAGCACAGGTCAGCCTTCAGGGATTTGAGTCTATTGATAAGATTTCAAGGTATTACCAAGTTGTGCAGAGTTGCCACGCAACAGTCTTGCAATATCGAGCAGCAATAATTGCGTGAGGAGGTTGTAGACCCAGGAGAGAGTTGAAGGTACTGTGTTACAGACATATAAAACCTTCATGTATAACCAAATTGCTATTTAATAGGAAGCCATGGTGACTAAAAGCAGAAAAATAGTATGGCAGTTGTAAATAACATAAACCACTTCTCAATAATCCTTATGGAGAGGAGAGGCAACTACATGAGAACAGCACATTTCCAACCCCAAGATAATAGGGCTTATCTGCTTTGACAGTCCTTGGAACTAAATGGTCTGAATTGCTGCCTCCCACCCCTCCTTGGACCCCGCTTACAAAGTTCTACTTTATACCTGCAGAGCTCAGAAGAGTGGCTCAGAATAACAATATGTACTACAGTCATATTTCTGTGAAACATTTAAACTTTGTTCTGGTTTTGTTTGTTTGTTTGTTTGTTTGTTTTTCTGAAGGTTCGGGAGGAATTTGCCTATTCCTAGAACATGTGCAATCTTTAAAGGTCAAAACACAGCCCCTGATGCACATGAAAAACAAACAAACAAACAAACAAACACAAACAAACAAACAAACAAACAAACAAACCAACCCGTTTCCTTGCTCTGGCTACTTGAAAAATATGCTTTTCACTCTCCATCATCCCAGGCAGGACTGTCACAGTTCCATCAGCTTGTATTCTCATCTCTGTCTCCTGCATTACCTTCAACTTTTGCTTACCCTCTCATCTCCTTCTCCCTATCCTTCTGCTAGCCTATCACCATCCTCTGATCCCAGTGCCTCTTCCCTTTTCCTTGCAACATGAAGCAATAACCACTTTTCACAGCATCTCATATTAAAGAGTATATCGACATTATCATGCTCATATTAACAGCAAGTCTTGTTTTCACCAGTGATATCATGATAGGAACTAATCCACCTATTAATGGTGGGTTCTAGTGGTCGTTTGAAACAAAGCAGTCTTCCTTTTGTCTTCATGAGCACGTTAAACAAATTAGACATTTGAATGCAACCACAAGTCTTCACAGCAGTGCAAATTCCAGAGTTGCTGGCCAGCACTGTTGTGGAGGGCAGGGAGTGAGGCAGAATGGAGGAGCTGCTGGGGTGAGGGCAGGATTTGCACAGGCCCTGGAAAAGCTTAGCTCTGTCTGATCCAGGGACAAGCAGACTTAGGCAGCAGCAGGAAGGTCTGAAGACATTGTTTTTATTTTAAGACCTGTTTTTTACAAAACTCTTAAGGTGTAAATAATTTTAGTTTATTCCATAGTCACTGGTAACTGCCAAGAGCTGTAACAAAGGCTATTTTTCCATGGCCCTGTACTTCCACATGCACTATGCATTGCTGGAGAGATCAGAGTTGTAAACACTGCATAGAAATCAGCCCACTGAAAGGGCCAGCAGAATCATAAAATCACAGAATGTTAGGGATTGGAAGGGACCTCTAGAAATCATTGAGTTGAACCTCCCTGTCAAAGCAGGATCACCCAGGGCATGTAGCTCAGGAACAGATCCAGATAGGTTTTGTGAGTCTCCAGAGAGGGAGACTCCACAGCCTCTCTGGGCAGCCTGTTTCTGGCTCCATCACCTTCACAGTAAAGAAGTTCATCCTCTTGTTGAAGTGGAAGCTTCGATGCTCAAGTTTTTACCCTTTGTTCCTTGTCTTATTGCTAGGCACTACAGAAAAGTATCCTGAAGGATGAGAGCCTGCAGGTTTGAAAGTGGGTGAGCCAGGCACTCGAGCAAGCAGAGCAGGTGTTTATCCTGCTGGTGTCTCAGCTACAGCTCCCTGCAAGCATGAGATCTGACAGGCTATGATCTGCCACCTCTCCATCCTTTGGAAACACGGTGCCTCCTGAGGTCTGTGTTATTCTGTGGTTTTGAAAAGCTGTATTAGACTGAAAATTCTTCTGCATTTGGGTCATCTTGTATTCTACCCTATAAAACTGTCACCCCGACTGGGAACTGCAAGTTAAAATCCCTGCAATAGCACAGCTTTATCCACAGCTTCATCCCTGGCCCATGGCTGAGATGCAGCTGCTCTTGCTCAATTTCTGCATATCAGAGATACAAGGAACAACTTTCTCACAGCATCAGTGTGCCATGAGCTACAAATAACAGGCTTTATAAACAGCAGAAGGTGCAACAGAGCTGCTATGAGTCATAGTAGATTTGATACAAGCACTTTATTTTCCCTTCTTTTTCTGTGCTTGTAAATTGCTAATTCATGATAGATTCAACTGAAACATTTGACATTTTTATTTTTCCTTTCTGCTCGGCTCCTTTTGCTGTTTCCTTTAGGCTGTAACTATTTGCTGTCCTATTTATTTTGCATTTGTATTTTGGTAATCTAGTTGTATACTTAAATATAACATTTATTCTCAATGTCTTAGAAGGAGAGAAATATAGTATTTACTCATGTGTCTGGAAATATTTGCAGATTAAACGAGAAACTCACACAGTAGATCAGTTATTAACTATTCTGCTTAAAGTGGTCTTTATAAAAGCCAAAAGAAGTATTTTATATTCAAATACATAGCAATAAAAATCCCTCAATGAGCACAACATTGTGATGCTAGTCTTGCATTTGAACAGAATGATGTCTCAGACACAATTCCCACTTAAAAATAAATAAATTCATATAGCTATGAAATTAAACACAATTAAATTAAAACCATATTTGCTTCAGTGATGTTCACAACTTTGAAGATGACAGAAACTCACCATCCATTTCTTTGTATGCACAGCCCTGGTAGGACTGGTAATGCAGTTTGTACTTTGGCCAAGGCAGAGCATTGTGCCATCTATTTGATTAATAACTGCAAAGTAGGTTCCCTCCTCTCAGGATATTTCATATCACTAATTTGTTTTAATTTGCTTATATGAAAGATTTTATCTCTATCCCAAACATGATGAGGGATGGAAACGCGTTCACAAAGCTTCACAAAGCTTTTTGTCTCTAAATTTATGCATTGTTTGTCGTAGAGGCTCTTCAATGCCTTTAAAAAAACATAAGGAGATTAAAAACCTCAGTATGTTATATTCCACTGACAGATGAGATTGAGCCTTTTTTTTTTATCTTACATAACTGGATAAACAATTTTGCAGGAAAATAGCATTACCATCATATGTTCTCTCAAGCAGTAGGTGTGTAAATAATCTTTCACAGAAATGCCTTCAAAAGTAGAAAGGTAGAAGTGAGTTGTACTGCAGACCTTTGGTTTACAAATATGTCTTGAAATACTGCAAAGCTGTGCTGTTTCATCTCTGCAGAAGAACTGGTCCCCTGTAAATAAGTGTCACGTGTGTGGCTGCGTATCACTGTAGCAATAATTCAGTCTTACTTCTCCAACTTGTTCCTTTCAGTGCTGAACTTGTAAATAAATTAATCAGACACCTAAATAATGGGAAGGAGAATAATAGTTATGTTGTTTGTGATGTGTCTCGTGTTTTGTTACTCTTTGCAGCTCCACATAGGTTTTACTGTGAGCTAACTGTGCTTCTAGCTGAACTTTATTACCTTCCTTTCTCATTGCTTTCAGATATGGCAAAAAAGTTCACCACTTTTGAGAGACACCACCTTAATTTGTTACATATGTCACTACAAACAGATGCTTATGATGGAGGAATTCAGTAGGTTCTTAAAGAGATTAACAGATTACATTACAGTTTGAAGGGAGTATTATTAGAACATTAGAAACCTCTCTTAATTACTAAGATTAAAAGCACCAACAATCTAAGGTGTTACACTGCTTGATTTGCAAAGATATAGGTACGTGGGTGTGCACTTTCTAACCTTATGAATAGATGTGGTTTTGGCTGATGTGGAAAGCATTATTGGTGCCAGAATTCCTAAACACACCCAGAACACCCTATTGTAAACACAAGAGCACCTACTGTTCCTGCTTGAGAGGGGAAGAATCAAAGCTTAGCTTTACAACACATTGAAAAAAACCTGTGAAGTGGTGAACTATTTTTAAGTACAGTGTTTATTTCAACAAAAATTGGAACCTAAATGGAAAACATTTTTGAAGTTATTTTCAATTGTACACAAATAAATATTGCAATAGACTTTTACTGAACAGTGTGGTTTTAATGCCATGTGCATAGTGTGGTTCTTGCAGGTCATGAATTTGTTAAGAGCTTTTTGCTTCTTGTAATGTAAAAATTTCATTGTAATGTAAAATTTGTAATGGTTTTATACTCATTTATATAGTTAAGACCAAGTAACCTCCTTCCTCTCATGATAGATAAATGGATGGGTAAAGCAGTTAATGTTGCAGTGTGTCCAAAATAGTTACTGCAACAGCAATCACTTTGAAGAAACCCTAATAGGTTTGCAATGTATGCTGGGTCCTTGGACCCAAATGAGTTGTATCTGAGCTCAACATTTTCATATTCAGTTCTACAAAGTAAAAAAGTTTTTACCCTGTAACAAGGCTCCTCTGAAATGATTGCATTTTTCGGAGCTATGGTTTAATACAGAACTATACCCCAAACAATTGTACATTCTTGGTAGTTTGGAACCTGTTTAAAAAAATAATTTAAGGTTTATAACCTATACCAGAATTTACTTTTTCCAGGATTTTTTCCAGCTTTCCCAATAATTGACCATTCAGCTTCAAACACCCTTGGGTCACTTAACTTGCCATTAGAAAAGAAATAAATATCTGCAGTGAATGAATGCAGAATGTGCCTCAGAAAAAAAAAGAAAAAAAAAAAGTAGAACACCTCCATGGCTGTCACTGTTAGGATCCTACACCTGGATTTTACAGAATTAGAAACCTAAACAGCTGTATTGATTCAGAATGAGGGGTCAGCAGCACCTGGCATTGTCTCCTGTAGTAATTATAAGCAGACAGCTGGAGGGAGGACAAAGAACAAGCTAAGCATGTGTGATCTTTCCACCTGAAATTTTCCCCACACCTGACTACTCACAGTTAGGGGTGTTTGTTGGCTTGGTCTACTTGGTAACCTCTTGCAAGCATGCCCCAGGTAATGAGCTGTCTCATGGAAATTCCCCTGCACATATATCTTCCTTTGGCCATGCATGACACACTTCTCGTATTCTACCCCACACACCTCATGTCCTCAGGGAAACTGCCTGGCTAAAGCTGAGCAATTCCTGCCCTCAGAATGGGCAGCACTGGCAGGAGCAGGAACTCCCAGATACCCATTACCAGCATTTTACTTCATCAGCCATCACTGGTTTGGACCTTTCAGTCCTGAGCAAGCAAACCCTCTAAGATGAAACTGAACTATAACTGTCAATGTAAATAGAGAAAAGGGGCTTTCCTTCAAAAACATTACTTGCCACTCCTGTTTCCGTGTAGGACACAAATATCTCACGCCTCGCTAACACTGTTCAGGAGACTCCAGTTACCTTTTCTCTCAGATGATCAGCATACTTGAACTTAGAGGAATGTTTTCAGCTTGTATTTGGCTTTGAGTATCACTGCTTTGTTTGAAGAAAGACCTGCACATCTGCAAGTTTTTTTCCCCTCTGTATCAGCTGGTCTAAGGAAGATTTTCTTCTTCTTGCAAACTTTTCCTTTCTCATGCCCTTGGATGTTCATGGTGATAGCAACTATGGCCAAGGAAATGGCTGTCAAAGGAATGGTATTGTTTGAATCACTGCTCACTCTGTTTTATTTTTAGGTTGTATTTAGTGTCAGTAACAAAGATTTGAGCTCTACTAGCACTGAATCCTGAGAGTAGCGGAAGTCAAGGCTGTGTGGTTAGGATAACTAGGTAAGTAGGCCAATAAGTAATTATGATAAGAAGGTTAGTATAATTAGTAGCAGCAATAAGTGGCCAAAGTTATCCTGCTTGTGTTCTCTGTTCTATATTTTGTCAGTGATCATTTTATTAGGACTCGTTAACAAGAAGCAGCAATAACTTGCTGTTTCAGTCACAGAAGTTAAAATCAAATGACAGTGATGGGGAGGGTAACTGCTGTTTGACATAAAAAGGATAATGTAACTGGTGTATGTGAAGGGAAATATTTTATATTAAGTGATACAGTAGATGGACATTAATGAGCAATGAAAATCCAAACCCAAAGTGAATGCAAATGGAAAGATATGAAAGACTTAAGCAGCACATTCCAAGAGAACCAGCCTGCAGCTGACATGAGTAAAAAGGGAAATTAAAGAAAAGCACAGTTATCAGTTTGGTGGATCTGTGATTAGTATTTGCACACAGGCTGTGCTTACCACTGGAGATATGAAATTCGAAGTGAAATGTTGTTCTTGGCTTTCTTTCAATGTCTTTTCTTCTGCTGTTTTTAGGGTTTATGTCTATTTGTCCTGGGCTTTTTCCTCCAGCACCTCTTAGAATTGAATTCTGTGTGAATTTGGGTCTAGGCCAGCATATGTGGAAGAGACTGTCTGCTTCCAGGTAGGATGCAAGTCAGATCGTTCATTGGCTAATAATTCTCCTGGATCTTTCCTCTAGTTTATCTCAAAGTGAAAGGCATTCTTCCATAAGTGTAACTGTTGCCCAATGGAGCATCTAAGTGCTAAGAACCACAGACATATGGGTTGGAAGACAAATGACAATTACACAAATTATGACACTTTCCCATATTTCTGAGAAAAAAATTATTCAAACCACTAATCTTCCTGAATATCTTTGATTTTGAAGGTGTATTATTCTGTTTGAGAAGACAAATTAAACTCCACAGGGATATTAGACCTACTGGAGTAGCTGTAGGGTTGATCTGAATGGTGGATGGCTCCGTGGGAACAGTTTTCCATAATATCAGTTTAGCCACAGTCAGGGTTCATCAAGACAGGGAAGTGCTGATGAGTGCCTAAACATGAATTCAAATCAATTGGTGGTTACATGCCTACACATGCTGTGTACAGTAATAACATGTAGGAGCTCCTGACAAAGATTGTGTTAAGCTTTGTATAAACAGGTAACAGAGCCAGTCTGTTCAGAGGGCTTGCACAAATGCTATGTAAGTTGCTGCAAATGAGTTAAGTGAGATGTGATTTTTCTGTGTTCTCAGAAGATCAGAATAATGAAATGAATAGTCAAAATACCAGCTTGATGCTTGGGGATACACTTTATAGCTGAT
This sequence comes from Corythornis vintsioides, assembly GCA_025447755.1. Lineage (NCBI taxonomy): Eukaryota > Metazoa > Chordata > Aves > Coraciiformes > Alcedinidae > Corythornis > Corythornis vintsioides. The sequence goes on along the minus strand of JAOEGS010006617.1, from coordinate 40,169 downwards.
GTTGTGGTATCGACCCTTCTGAAAACAAATCTCATAAGTAGTATGTATTGTAAGACATTTATTCAGGCTAATAATGCAAATGTATCCATGCATCCTTGCATATATGCACACATGGACAAACATTCAGGTGTCAAAATGTTGCTGACAGTAATTGCAGGTTCAGAAATAACATTATGTTTATTTAACATAACCATAAACAAAGTGAAATAAAAGCTTTATATGATCTTGTTTGGCCAGAGCTGACATTTTTCTAAAATTTCTTCTTAAAAATTCTTCAAGTCTGCTGCTTTGTGATGAGTCAAAATATATCCCACAAGACTTGTAAGGAGTGATTTATCTCAGTTTTTCATACCCTATGGTGTACAAAGGACTCAGCAGTGAAATTTATTTTACCCAGGTAACTGTTGCCTCTGAGGTTGCACAAGATGTTGGTGGGTTTCCAACCAGGCTTGTAAGTTTGCAGCATGAACCCAAATGGTGTCTTGGGGCTTCTGTCTCCTTTGTGCTGTCCTTTCTTTAAAAGCTGAAGCTGGGGTCTTTGTCTTGTCTTTTTTGCTCCTATTTAGAACTTCTCAAGAAAAAAACCCAACAAACACATATCATTTTTTTTTTAAGGTAAGTGTTGAGAAAAAACCCTACATTTTTTAAATGTAAGTAATCTGATTATACTTTCAAAGTTTGCATAAAGCAGTGAGAGCTCTGCAATCTTCCTCTACTCAAAAGGTTGTTCAGCCCATTATCATCACAATTTTTTTGAGTAATAACAATAAAACATTTTTCTTCTGTGTACAAAGATCTGGTGAAAATTGTTTTTCCTACCCAGTGTATATGGAAATGAGATTTGTTTGGTTTTTATGTGATTATGGGCAAATATAAACAAAAATTTTGAACCATAAATGTCAGCATTAACCTTTAGCTTGAAGGTCTCTCTCAGCCTGGAGGGAATGTTGGATAAAAGAGAAATAAAATTGAAACAGAATAGAAATTCTTCATAAAATGTCATTTTTAATGTAATAATATTACAATTTAAGGCATTATCAAAACCATACAAATAAATTCCTATTAACATTAAAGGTCTCCCTAATTTAGCTGTTTAAATGAAAGGCCACCACAGGCTTGCAGAAAGTGCTGCATAATGAATTGCTGTTCAGAAAACTAAGGTCAGTCTCTCAGATTCAGCTGGTCGCTTCCCCTTTCAAACAAAAACATGCAACAAGAACAAGAATCGAGACAAATCACTAAATAGGGAACTCAAATTTAGTAAGATATAAAAGCAATTCTTTTTTATCCACAAAGGAAAAAATCCATCTCGAAAAGAAAGTAAAACTGTTGCATTGCCAGCCTTATTAGCTGTTTATCATTGCTTTATCATCATGCTTAAGAACTCTGCTACTAGAATAATTCAGATACCACAGTGACTTTATTTCTGGGCATTTTTAAGCTGAATAAGTAGTTAAGCATTACATATAAAATCCACATAATTAAAAAAATTGGTATTTCAGTTAATTTTTTAATGGAACATTCAAGGCCTATTAAAATTATGAGCTTTTAGGGCAATGTAAAATGCTCTTTAATAAGCTTCAGCACATTATGACTCCCTGTTTCATCTGTGTCACTTAGTGGTCTTAGCTTTTGCTACCATTAGGCTAAATTGAACAAATAATTGGGAACTTTATTAATTGGGAGGAAAAGGGGAAATGTCAATCATTAGTCACTAATAATTTTACTTTTCGTATCTGTTTTTACAAAAGCACTAGTAGAGCATACTGTACACTGAGTATGTTTTAATTAAAACAGAAAGATAAAGCCATAGCAGCACATTGAAAGAGACACATTTTGCCTTGACTTTTGTGAACTTGGATCTGACAGGGCATTAAGACAATTTGTGTCAGAAGAACCCTTCTAAACCTAATATTCTTAAGGTTTTCAGCCAATCAGCTGTTGTGTGTGAGCTGCTTGCACCACATTTATTTCCAGCTTGCTTGAAACAAATAAGTTAGCATTAAAAATAAAATTGTTTATACAATTTAATCAATTGTCCTTCTTGAAAAAGAAAAAAAGTAGCTTCACTTTGTTTCCTCAACTGCTGAACTACTTGACACTTCCCAGGCTCTTGCAATGACTTTAGCTCATTGGACATGGTGGAGGTTTGTACCAGACAAGTTCAAGAAGGTGAGATTTTGCAACACAGGTCTTGATACTGCAAACACTGCTGTTTATAGGGTGTATGCACACAAAATTATTCTCAGGATCTGGTTATAGTGGTAAAAATCCTACCTTCAGTCAATGTCCTGTCTTTTATTGCCTCTCCCAGCAGTGGAGATGTGCTATGCCAACCTGTGTGCAGAGAATGGCTGATGCAGAAAGCAGAGTGAACTGAATGGGGGATGGAAAATAAATTTCTTATTGTTCTTAATATTAATTCTTTATGATGCACTGATTTGGCAGCCTACTCATTGCTATTCCCCAGGCATGCTATGCTCTCTACTCTGTGGGATGCAATAGGGCAGGATAGGATGGGATATGAGTGGAGTTTCTCATCCAGGAGTGCTGGATATTGTTTGCCCTGCTCCCTCTGATGGCAGTTGCTTTATACTGAGAGGGCAGCTTATGATGTCCAGCTCAATGTCCTGTCACATTACTTCTTAGAGCAGCCTTTTATTTTGCCTTATTTCATACTTCAGTAATGAGACAATAGTAGGAAACTTGTACAATAATGACCACCTGAGTATTTAGATTTCCAGACAGAACACCTTTTCCACTCCAGGAGATGGATTCTTAAAAGACAAATGTTAAAATACATGGGTTTTTTTTCTGGCCACTTCTTCAAACTTCAAATGTTTGCATTTTTTTCTCAAGAAGTACTGAGCCTAAGAATCAAGTTTAATGTTGTTTTTAATAGAAAGGTCAGTGATGGCTGGCTGTACTTCAGAAATTCCTATGAAAAAGGACTCAGCTTATTTCTCAACAGAGCTGCAGATGAGCAATGATCCAGGCACAAGAGATAGTCAGTTCAGCTGCCTGGGGATCAAGACAGTTCAGATTGTAACAGGGATTTCTGAATAAATGAGCTGTATCTTTCTACAGATCAGCCAGACAGGCCTGCTGTCTGTGGAGAAAAAAAAAAAAAAGCGCATTATTTGAAGACTGAGGTTTGGCACTGGATTTTCTCTAATGCTCATCATTCTTCAGCTACTCCAGAGCACCAGCTGCTGCACTGGTGCTTCATTCACACCTCAATCTCTGCAAGCACTGTTTCAGTCCAGGTTTGCTTCACCTGTTGTCCACCAGCAAATCGAGTGCCTTCAGCCCTGATTTGTCTGAATTTCACTACAAATTTCTATGATGCTGTTTATAAATATTCTCTTTCAAACCCACTCAGCTCGATCCACCTTTTCAGTTTTTGGGGACTTTATTCTCTACACAGTAATCTTTGATATTGAGTTCATGTTGTGAGTCATAAGGACCACTGCAGCTGTTGCTGACACTGACCTTTTTTCACCAAATGAAATCAGAATCTCACTTGAGATACATCTGTTGAGGAGCATTTTTATCCCATTTTTTTATTGCCTGCACTTAATAGAGGTATTTTCCCAGCATTTACTAGTTTTTCATTTGGAGAACAGGCATCATATTGCCTCACCCCAGAAGGCAGGTATCAGATAAATGGGAATCTCCTCCTGGGAGGAGGTCTTTGATATATTCTGTTCAGATTAATCCTTCCAACCTCACACCTTCCCTGCTGTTGCAATATCCTGGTTTGGATTCTGAGCAATAAAATAACATTAGTTTCAAATGTTTTATTCCCAGAAAGGTTTAGATGAACACAAGAGCATGCAAGGTTATGACCCTGCATATGGTCCTGACTGAAACTGCTAGTTAAAGATGCCAGACTTGCATGGGGAGAGTAGAAACTCAGTGGGTGTTGAGAGAAAAATCTTCTGAGGGGAAAATTGGTTCTTGGAGGGTAAGCAAGTGTGAATAAACTCATCTTTTTGCGGATTATTGTCTTTTCACCTTTCTCAGTTCCCCACTTCTGAAGAGATTTTTTGTTCTCTGACTCAGTGGCCGTGTAAAGTTGTAGGGCAATGAAAAATAAATATCTTGAAAAGTAGCTAATATTGTATGCCAGTCAGGGAGATGTTCTGTACCATTGGTTTGTCCTGTTTGACTTGACCCAGGGACACTTCAGTCAATCTAGCATTATCATTTCAAGCTCAGGGAGATATATGCTATTAATCTAAGTGAGCTGCAGTCAGACTTGACAGGCAGGGGACAAATCCCTAATCAATCTTTTAATCACCCACCTGGGGTGATTTGAATGAAGTTAATTAAGGGATCTTTCATCAGCAGAAAAAGCTGTACTCAACTAGTTGAGGAAACATATGTAAGATCTCCTTTGTGAAGATGTCATTAGAAGAAAACTGAGTTTTCTTGTCTTTCCTCATCCATTTAATAAGGATGAGAAAGGAAAGATAAGTGTGGGATAAATCTATAAAGTTTCAAAGTGATATAATTGCAAATATGTATTGGGAATAAATTTCCTCATTCATGAGAAGTGCTGCAAATGTTCCAGAAAATGCCAAACTGCAAAGAAACAGAAATATGGAACATTTGTTTTCATAAACCAGCTCTGTACAACATAATGGTCAAATAATTGGATGAGGTGTTAAAGGAATGGTTTTGTTATAATACGTAGTGAAGAAATATATTCTATTGAGACTGACTTTTATAATTTCCTTTTTCTCTGTTGGCTTTTCTGATATAATTTGTTACGAATAAATTGTATTTAAGACTCCTGCCAGAGCTAATGAAACACAGGATTTCCATAAAAAACCAAAACTTTGCTGTAATTTCTCGACAGAGATATTATATTTTATCTTGTTAGGATGAACATTTAAGTTTTGAGCAGAAGGTGATACTTTCCTTTGAATCTTGAGCTGTGTGATTTGCTTACTGAGACTTAATATTTACAGATCTTTGAACATGTGACCTGTAGTGCAATTGATTTGATTCTGGCAAAGGTAGGGCCATGGTGTTGTAATCTGTAGTGTTTGTCATTCCTGTAGTTGCATAGATTTGAATCATAGAATATTAGGGGTTGGAAGGGACCTCGGGAGTTTGAGTCCACCCCCCTGCCAGAGCAGGATCACCCAGGGCAGGCCACATAGGAACAGATCCAAATGGGTCTTGAAAGTCTCTAGAGAAGGAGACTCCACAACCTCTCTGGGCAGCCTGTGCCAGGCTTCGTCATTCTCACAGTGAATGTTTTTTCTTGTGTTGAGGTGGAACTTCCCATGTTTCCTGTTGCTACCATTGCCTCTCGTCCTGGCAAAGGACACCACTGAAAAGAGACTGGCCCCATGCATGGGGACCTCAGCATGGTCATGGAAATGTGATTCAAACTAAAAACCACCTTCTCAGGGCATCCCTAATGAAGCCTCTATTAGTGAAGGAATAAAACTGCAGAGGAAATTTTCTGGTTAAACACGTTAAAACAACTTGTCTGTTGCCGTTGCTAGACTGCTTACTCAGCCTTGTTGGGCAATTCTAGTTTGAAATACATCCAGGATTCAACTTCTGTCACTTGTACATCAGGAGAGATCAAACCCCTTCGGTTCTGTAATACCTATTGGGTTTTTGTTCTTCCCCAAGAGTCATTTTAACACCGCACTAGGGACTCAATGGTAGAGGTTGAGCTGGCATTTCAGTCACAGACTTTTTTGTCCCTCCTTGTCTAGACCTGAGTGTTTGAGGCTGACGGGGTGATGAAGGGGAGACCCGACTGGAATCGGAGGCTCTCTCCTGAGAGGTGGAGAGTGATGTGGTGAGGGCATTGCTGGGGCAACCACAGGAGATTTAAACACGGCCAAACCGGGAACAGCTGTGGCCTGTCTGCTCCTGGGAACGCAGCCGGCCTGGCCCTGCCTGCAGCAGCCTGTAGAGGTGGGTCCTGTGTCCCACTGCTGACCAACAGCACAGGGGAGTGCTCAGGGACCTCCAGGAATGGTTGGCACTTGCTTGAGAACCAACTCGTCATGAAGACAGCACCTTTGAGGTCTGTTGGGCCCAGCCAAGGAGGCCATCACCAGGAGGAAGATGGACACCCAGACACGGCTCGCTCATAAGCAAGCAGCTGTCCAGGCCTCTGGTGCTGGTACTGAGGGGAGCAGAGATTTTTTTTGTTGCTGTTGTTTTAATTTTATTTTGCTCTGTTTTTTTGTTTGCTTGTTTGTTTCTCTTTCCTTGGGGAGGGAAAGAGGTAAGACAAAGAGCCTGTTCAGTGTGTACTTATTTCCCTCTTCCATCAGGGTTACAGTCCTGAGCCATTTGATCTCTATCAAGAGGATGAGCTGGGCCACCAAATCCAAGTTAGCAGTGACATTCAAGTGTTTCTCTTACAGACTTACTGCAGCAAAATGTTATGCTCATTTTGTTCTTCTGCTGACTGTGTATATCTTTCTATATGTCTCTTTACATAAATATAATGGGCTTTGCAGGGAACATTTATCTCTTTGCTGTTGCACAGAATACAGACAAATTATAGCAGATCCGTGCTGTATACCCCATATAATGCCAGAGGAGGTTTTATTTTAGCTTGGCTATTTTCCTTAATCTAGAGGGCTGGATGTGTTTAATTTTTATATTAGTGTCAGTGGTAACCTCTTGTAAAAAGGAATTATAAATAGAGAAATATTAGCTTGCTAATAGTCTAAATGGATTAGCTAGGTGAATGTGATGTAAAATTGCTGCAGTAAGAGAAATCTGTGTGGTATCTTAGGCTGTACTGCTTTACCACTAGTGGCCTGTTGTCTGGTGCTGTGATTTGTATAGAAATAGGATGCTAAGCTACATTCTGCTAGACAAATGTACAAGTTAAAATTAAAACCCAAAAACTCTACTGCAAATAAAAATTCAGCCCATTTTCTCTGCCAGCAGTGAAACAGGCAGTTTGATTTGTTAGTTTGTCCTTTGTCAGTGCTTTAAATTGTTTGCTCATTCCATGTTGCAGCTGGTTTGAATTTTGCAAGCCAGGGACATTTGCTGAGCCCTTCATCTTCAAAAAGTGCCCTTGAATGGAGCTTTGGGCTAATCTCTGTTGAGACCTAGCTTGGATTATGTTTTGAGAGATGAGGATGTTTGTCATGTCTTTGGGAATGACAAAACCAGGCTGTAGCAGTGGTGTGAGTGTGCTGCTGTCTCTGCTCAGCAAGGCAGCTGTGCTTTGTGGGCTTTCAGTTTGTACAGAAGCTGAAGGGATGCAGACCTTTGCTATCCCACAGGAGCAGGTCTGCTCACAGGGGTAAGGGCCACACCACCTGATTTAGCAGCCTTGCACAAATGAGATTGGGCAATGAGACACTTCACCTATTAGATCTTTAACCACAGCACCTTATTACTAAATTATATGCAAGAATATATTTATTCTCCATAAAAATGCTGATAAAATCCTCTTGAATCCATTTACACACCAGCCAGATATCTTTATGATCCTCAGTGACACTTAAGGTGATTTTTTTTCCTGCAGTGTTTTCTGAGCAATCAGTTTTGCCCCATACTTGGCACTTGCTCAGTATTTTTCTATGCTGAATGAACTGGTTGTCATTGAGAAACTTATGGGTCTTTAGAGTATTTTAAAGGATTTTAGATGGAGGAGCTTAGCTCACCTTTTTATCTTTTGGTATCTGCTTGTTCTTGTTTTTTTGCCCTGGAGCACCAACATTCATACTTTATTTACAGATCTCAGCAGGCTTTGCCTTGTCAAATATTTTGAATTCCATAATGAGGTGTGTAATGTCTCTTATATAAGCTCTGGCTCCTGCTCTCTGAGGATTCCTTGCCTTATTGTTTAAATGGATTTGCTTGTGTTCACTTTACTCATTTTGCTTTATACTAAGGAATTAAGAAAATAACATTTATCTTCTTTTTTCCCATCATATTTGAAATCCTCCTTCCTCCGCCCCCCCCCACCCCTCCAAAAAAAACCCTAAAAAAATCCCAAGCTGTCATCCTGCTTCAGATCATCACTCTGTCTCTTTGGAACTAATATTAGAGATTCTTTTTTTTATATATAACAAATATTGAATGGGGACAGAAACTGTGAACTGTGAGCTGATCACATCATGTATATTTTCAGGTACTATATAATGATAACTCAATTATTCTATTAAGAAGAATTTGAAGTCAGAAAGGACCTTTTCAAACAGTGTGGCTGAATTGCTATGGGGTTGTGCCAGGCACCACAGAACTTCACCCAGTAGCCACCAGCCTCATTGACACTGAGCCTTTCCCAAAGACTTCTAACATGGATGTAAAGGCTTTGAGTGGTGGTGGATCCTATGGAAGCTGCCACAGCTCTAGCTGTGTCTACACCTACATGTGCAGGGGCTCCCTGTTGGTAGTGTGTGTGTGTGGACTGGAGGAAGGGGCATGTGTAGGGTTCATGGCTTATGTTCATCCGTGAGGCACAAATGTGCTGCAGCTGGCAGGTCAGTTCCACTGCATATGCCAGGTACATTTTTCAACACATGAATATGGAATTTCTAGCTTTCACTAAGTAGTTTGGATTATTTCCCCCCCCCCCTTCTAGCCTTGTCAACATGAGATAGTATTGAAATATGGTCTCAGAAGCTGTGGAAATCACAGCAAATGTTCAAACCTATATTATTGAGAGAAAGAATCCAAGTTCCAAGATGAGTTGAAGGTGGATAATTGTCTCCATCAGGAAATGGGTGCACTCTTTTGTTCTGGATGAAACCTTCATTAACACTCTGGACCAGATATACCATTTCTGTTTACAGACTGGCTCTCCAATTCATGTTTTATGAGTTTCCTTCCAGGCAAGGCTGCTCTAGTTGGTTCATTAGCATCTTGTCAGAAAAACAATTGGGAGGATATTAATCTGAAGCTCAAATACCATGTTAATTAGCAGGCAGGGCTTTTGTATTGCAGAATTCAGAATGTACTTGGCAGAAGAAATGCAAAGAAACCTTTTATCAGCAATGGAGCCTTAAAGCAGTAGATACAGATACTTCAGTCCCTTTTCTAAACATGCTCTTAAAATAGTTTGTGCCAGATGCTGTCTGTGAATGACACTTTGTTAATCTCATGTTTTAGATAAACAGAACTTCACTTTCATAGCAAATACGTGGATTTTTGGATGGCATACTCTGGAGATGGAAACAAATGAAAAGTCTGTTCTCCTTCATGATGGAGAGGCAAATGGAGAGAAAGGTCACTGATCTGGAAGCTGATGATAGTTAGACTCACTTTTTAAGAGCTCCACCCTGAATGTGGAACATATTGGTAGCAATCTACTGTGGGAGAGTCCTGTTTTATTGGCAGGCAAAAGAATAATAACTTTTTCATGCAATCATCAGTAGAATCTGTGTGAAGTCATTTCCTTTTAGCACAATGGGATAAAGCAGTACTTTTGGGAAACTATGATGGGGATTGAAATCCAGGGATTATGAACATGTGTGTTGGGGCTGTCTCACCTACTGCCTTGGCTCTTGCTGCTGGGAGGGAACAACTGAGACTCAGCAGCTCTTCTGGCAATATGTGCTGCATTTAGTGGAAGTGCTTCCATTTCTAGGTTCTGTTTCTAAATGTTTTAAATTAAAATAAATCCTTCATTGTTTCAGTCCATTATAAGAAGCTGGCTTTGATGCAGTTGCATTAAGGTCTCCACTAACTGTGCCAGAAACCTTTTTTTCAACCACTTCTGCTAGGTAGTGTAGGCATCAAATGCTAATAACTAGAATTTGCAGTGTCACACCCATTGTGTACGTGCACATAGAAATACTGGCTTCACTGCAGGAGACAACTAAGACATTAATTTATTAGCTAGAAAAAAAACCCAACAGCTGCATGAGTTTTGAAATCACAGTCTCACTGTCTGTGTGTGTTCTGCTTCATCAGATTGCTCCTGTGGACAGATGCAGGAAGGCTGGAGTCCACATGCACCTTTCAGGCCCTGACTGTACTTCCCAGATGCCCTGGATGTGTCCACACAAGGCAGCACTGCCTGTTACTGGGATCTCCTCTCCTATAGTGCTTTTGATGCTCTCAGCAAGAGAAATGCAGTCTATTACCATGGAGCTCTACCTAAGTGTTCCTGCTTGCTTCTGTTCATGATTGCCAGGAGCAAAAGCAAGAAAAGAGCCTTTCTTTCATTTGCCTTGACTTCTGTATTCCCAGCTGGTCCCATTGCTTCACCAGAGCTTGCCCAGTTCTGAAGCAAGCAAAGCCCCACTGGGTTCTCGGGGGCCAGGACAGGCAGCAACCTGTTGCCTTCCCTTTTGCTGTGCTTCTCTCAGGCTCGGTGTCTCCTTGGACTTTGCAGCAGAGACCCCCAGCACAGACCCCTGGGAGATGGGGAAGGAGACACCCTTCCCATGTGCATGCTGCAACTGGATTTGTACAGCTTCTTCTTGGAACTGAGTCATGAGAGAGAATGTGCGTTGCCAAGTGATAAACACTTCGGGCAGGACTCAGCCTGGGACAGTGAAATTAGTCATCTAATGGACATGTAGATGAGAGCTCCCATTATAGATGGTGTAGAACCAGTCCACAGATCAGAGGTGTATTCAACAGAGATGGTGGGGTCTGGAGACTGTCTGCCTGCAGTGAAGAAGACACTGAGAGACTCCATTCAGTTGCCTTCTTATTAACAGTGGTAACTGGTAACTCTGAGCTGCCCAAGGCTACCTTAGACATCCAGATGGGACTTGCAGATGTGCACAGGACCTATAGCAGACCTTAGGTCATTTGGAGCAGCAGATGAAGGCCAGCTGGAAAACTAGGGCATCTTAATGACAGGACACCAATGCTTTGGCAGCTGAATCAAATCTCTTGGATCTCTCCTAACTGCAGTAGGAACTGAGATGCCCAGCTCCCAGATAAGGGCTTTCAATTATTGTGCTTAAATGGAAATACCTCAGTCTCAAACTGTATCCCACCCGTGTTTCTGGCAAGAGCCAAAATAAATTTATGCACTTTAAATAAACTTACATGAATAACACAGATAAAAGATAGTTCCTCCCAGCCAGTTCCCAAACCAGCATCCCCTTGACTTCTCTCCCTTTTGGTCTTAGGACTGTCCCAGGCATGAGGCTGCTGCAGCTCTTTCCTTCCAAGCCTCTTTGGAAACCTCTACAACACCAGTCTGAAGCAAAGACTATTTGAGAGATAGGCAGCCTCAAGAGAAAGCTCTCTAGACTTGGTCCTTCACATAGCATTGTGCCCCCACAAAGCAGCATTTGGGCATGAACAGCAAGCACCAGATTGTCAAGGACACCCTGGATCTTCCCTCCTTCAAAGCAGTGCAGGTGAGAGCCTGTCCGAGGGCAGCACTTGCTCAGATAATTGGAGCAAGTAAACACTGCCACCTCCTTTTCACATAGGTGGGTGAGCAACAGGTCCTTTCCACCCTCACCCTTGGTGTTTGGCTGGGGACACCTGACAGCCTTGGCCTCAGCATCCCGTGCCAGCACAGGGTGGCTGTGAGGACATTCATACTGCCTCTGAGAGCTCAAGGTGTTGACAAAGTGGCTCCTCTCATCCCTTCAGGGAAGACACTGTCTCTGGCAATGGTCGGGACTGGGCACAAAACCTCCCAGTGAGTCTCTGCCAAGAGACTCATGTGTAAGATGGAACTTCTGCTTCCCTTACGTTGTGGTCTTCTGCAGACCACACGGTCCCTGTTGGCTATGGCCTTTGATGCAGTCAGTGGTTGTACCAGTGACCAAGAGCCATCACCTTCAACACCTGGGGACAGGACCCTGTGAGGTCAGCACAAGCACTGATGGGAATGTACTTAATGAGCTTCAAAAATTCTGTCTTCTGAGATGTTACTGCAGATGCTTTGGCAGTGTGTGGGGTAGTGTGACACCAGATTTATGTCCTGGAACAGTTAATGTGGTACTTCTTTGACTTAAAAGTAGCTATTGATTAGATATCCCTATATTAAAAATAGCTTGGATTACAGAAATGACTAATAATATATCTCACATTCCTTGTAGATTCTATTTTTTTCATTTGCTAACAAAACAACTACTTAATTAAGTTTATGAATTTGTTAACAAAACGAGATGAACTGAATTATCTGAGTATAAAATGTGTCAGTACAGAGGAGAAACTCATTCAGTGAACTGTCAAGGTGCACATGACCTTGCCACTGTAACCAACTTAATTTTATGTTTGTCATAATTGTTTGGTAACTCCATTGTTTGATCCTCTGACAGAAGCAGCTCTATTTGTTATTGCTTGTGTTCATTCTTATTGTCAATAGGCATTCAGATCCATACCTGATATACAGCATGCACTGAACCTACCAGATTTCTTTGGGAAAAAAAATCCACCTTCTCAGCAATACACCAGCTCAATGTACCCCTCCCTACTCCTACTTACCTGTTACCTTCTCAGGAAAGCACTGATTGCCTTTGTCAGTCCAGAATGTGCTTGGATGCAAGAGAGACAATTAACATTGTTGAGAAATGTTCAGGTATTGCCTCCTGGATCTGTAAAGTGTTGTGTTTTAGCAATGGAGATGCTATCAAAGAGAGATGCATAGAAATGCTTTTGTTTGGGCCTTCACTAACAGAAAGAGTAGATGATATTGAGAAAATGAAACTTTAGTTAAAACTGAGACTATAAGCAAGAAAGAACTGAAGGTGGCACTGTAGGAACAGACATTCCCCTTTTAGAAAATAAAATGCTAAATGCTGTTTGTTCTTTCTCTTTGGATGGAGAGGAAAGAAAAAAAAAAGAAGATAAGCTTATCAGATATGCATCATATTTTCCCCTAAATTTTTCTCACTTTTTGCTAGGGAATGTATATTTAACCACCTTCCTTGGAGTGAGAGGGCTTCAGGGAAGGCATGAGGGCACTGGGTGTCCTTCTCTGAAGAGCAGACTCACATCTGCACCCCCTGCAGTGGGCAGGGTGCTGGCACTGCAGGCAGGGAGGTCAGCTGAACGTGGGAAACTGCAACCACTCCGATGCCAGGCTGTGGAGCCACCAGCCATGGCAATTTTCTTTCTCAGATGAGTCAGCCCTGTGGCAGGATATTTACTTTCCACAGATCTACCCCTACCACTCACTAGAAGGACATGAAGAGAGGCTTATCAGAAGCACATCTAAACTGAGAAGCCTTTACACAAAATGCTGTGGGTTATGACTCACCCCTGCAACTCTTAACTCCAGTCAAGCCTTCAAGCTACCTGTGCCTAAACTCATCCTCCTTCCTCTTCTTTGAACCTTGGCTCCCACTCTGCTGCAGGCCATGCTGGTCTGCAGGCAGGAGGGCTTTCCAAGAGCAACTCCTTTGTCCTGCAAGAAATCGTGGCCGTATTGCAGAGAGGTTTATGGTTTCAGAAACTATGGCTTAGAGCTCCAGAAGTGTCCAGCACCCACTCTGGGGACATGCAGCAAGGACAGGCCTTGTAACCAACTTGACCACAAAGTAAATGCTTTGTTTTAGAAATATTACAGGCCAGATGCACACATCACAGAACAAAATGTGTGGATTCCAGCCAGCATCTACATCCACCATAGTGCTGTTTCTTAGTACTCAAAAGCTTTTTGCAGTGCTCTGCCTTCCCACTCAGCCACAGGAACCAGATACACGTGCTAAGAAGCTCCATTGTGACCTGGTCTAGAAGTCAGCTCCAGCAGTGAGAGTACAGAGGTGGATTTTACATTTCATTTGGATTTGGGGCAGCAGTGGATATTTTTACTTTGTTTTGGACTTGTTTTGGCTTCTGTGAAAGTTCAGCCTTTTCTGGTCACTGCTTTGTTCCTATTGATCAACAAAATAATGATGGGCTGGTTTGTGGTTTTGTTTTTGTTGGTTTTTTTTCATGAGGACAAATCATTTGTCACAGTAGGCAGAATGGAAGGCTTTGAAAGTCAGCAAAGGGACTTTGAAGTGAACTCTGGACCAGGATGCAGAGCAGTGCCACTGTGTGCAGTGCTTTGAAATGGGATAGACCTTCAAGCAACAGCCATTGCTCCAACACCAGTTAGCTGGTGGACAGCCAAAAGGTCCAGTAAACCTCTGGGTGTGTGCACAGGCATATAATACAATGGAAGTTCAAGACAAGAATACAATACAAAACAAGAACAGCATCTGTTATTTGTTATCAAGATACTACTGCAGAGATGATAATTTTTGGATGTATATACTGGAAACAAACAAACAGAAAAACAGTCATTGTGTGGAGAGTATATGATTCTCCTTTGGTTCAGCTCATCATGCTCCAGGCCTTGGGGACAGGCAGAGACATCCCCACCAAGGACTATTGCAAAGGTTTCACAAATGTGTGAGAGCTGTGAAAGGCATTTAAGCACTAGTAAAAACAAGTAGCTAGCAAGTTGCTACATCCTGTGGCTTATTACCTGTTGTAACAGATTTGCACAAGGTCTGCAGTTGCCTCCAAGGAGGTTGCTGTAAGGTTTACCCTGTGGAGATAGGGCTCCTTTGCTTTTTGTCAGTACTACATTTCACTCTTAAGGAAAAATGTCAAGGAAAGATATTGGTAGGGCTAATAGAGCTGTGGGGACAGCCCAGTGTCAACAAGTTCTGTTGTAAAGGAAGGGTGTTATTCTGGGTGTTTCCTTCATATCAACACTGCTCTGGGAAGGTCTTTCTCTTTAGGAGGAAAAGGCAAGTTCCTCCCATAAGCTGATTGGAGAACCTTGAGAAGGTGTGATGGTGTATGCTCCAGGAAGCTCCCCTTGAACAAAGAAACATGCAGCAGAGATCTTGCAGCCTGACACAGATTTTGGGGCTTTCAGCTTCAACTCATCACTTGACACTGCAGCACCCTAGATCTGGGCATGCCTGGTCAAACAGGATGGACTAGAAAAACAAGCACATGATGTATTTTTCTAGAGATGCCAAGGAAGACTGTGTAGGTGGGAACCTGATATCAGCTTTGATATTGTCCCCTGGGAGACTTGCCTCTATCAGCAGTTCTCAGGTATGGCTGTGATGAGCACACATGGATACCAAAACCTTTATCAGTGAGTCACCACATCAAAGCATGATTATTGTCCAGGTGTATTTTAACTGCCCAGATTACAGCTTCTTTGAAAGTGTTTTATTTGCATGGGAAATGTGAGGACCACTGTGAGGAGATGCTCACTGTGGCTCATACCCCATCTTGCTTCATGTCAGTGGGAGATTTGCATACACCACTTGCAGCATTTGAATTATGAGAAAATAGAAATCCTTTCTACATCTCTCTCTTGCTCTCTCTGACACCCTCCTTTTAAACAAGTCCCATCAACCTCAGTAGGAGGCAATTCATATGTCAGTGATAGGATAATGGCTGGCTGTAAGGTAGCAGATAACATAATCTGCCTCCTGAAGTTCTACAGAAACTGTCCTTTCTATTTATTTTACTTGACCTGGAAAGAGCAAAGTGCTGTTAAGCCAGCCACTTTGATTGATTGCAGATATCTATCTATACCCAGGAGTCTCACCTGTCAGTAAGTTACTTTCAAGTAAGGATGGGTTTGATTTGCAAGCTTTGTCCTTAATCTAAAGCTATGTGTAATAGAAAGTTAAACCTCAATTCATAAGCTGCTAATGGTTATAAATAAAGATAATCACTATGAAACAGAACAAGTTACTTGTTCAGATGATTTGTTAAAATAAATTCAAAGCTAGGGCTGCTCTTTAGATGCTTTTGAACATTCTCCTTTGCTCTCTGTCAGCTGAAGTCTTCACTCACTAGCAATTGATTTTAAGAACAAGAAAAATACAAATTCTTCATTTGGATGTTGCTCTCCCAACATGATCCTAAGCAATGTCTGCCTTTAAGACCTATAATATGTCTAAGGCTATGACAGTTCTGCTCTCTCAAGGGATTATTTACCACTAACCTGGGGAGCTTGATGACTTATTGAAAATTCTGAAGCATGACATTAATGAAATATCATGTAATAGTTTTTAAATCATGTGTGTTTATTCTGATCATAGATTGAGCAGCGCTGATTTTTGCTTTGATTTTGAGACACCTAGTGGCAATATAAATCAGTTAAGGTTTCTGTGCTAAAGAGCTATGAACCTTTCTCAGAAGCTGTAAACAGTTTAATGGGACTAAGCTCAACAAAGTGAATTAAAACCTTAAGGTTTTGTCTCCTTTGAGAAAGAAAACTTTTTAGTTGATTTTGTTTTTGTTGTAGTTGTTTTGTTAGAAATAGAGTAAAAATGTCGGTGTTACCTAATACCAAGGAGTTAAATCTTTCCCTCAGATTGATCTAGTCAATAGGCTGCTTCAGGACTCTTCTGAGGCTGTTTCAAACCCCTTTTACCTCTGGAAGACTTTCTGGGGACTGTCCAAGCCAACAGGTGTTCAGATGATGCTTGACAGACGTGTCGGGAGGCTGCACACAATGCCTTCCCCACCTCAGCCCACTGCCCCTTTCCCACTGCTGACACAAGCCTGTGCAGTGAGGCAAGCAGCTTTGGGCCATATCAGTTTGCAGCCCTTAGGCAGAGATGGTTTGAGAAGATTCCCCCAAATATTCTTATGTTGGGGTCAGGAGTGTGAATGGAAACCCTTGGCTTTAATCCTGGCCTTTGCCACGTGTCCTCAGAGTTTGCTGATAGCTTTCATTCCCCAGAGCAATTTTATCCAGTGTATTCTAATGTCAAAAGCTGATCTTAAAAATAGCATTTTATCCAAATATTACAGCAAGTAACTAAACTAGAATTAGCAGGGACCATTATATAGCCAAATATCCATGACAGAGATGCATCTTCCAGGCCTGTTGTCTGGATGATAATCAATCACATGTCCTTTCGCACTCAGAGAACCAAAGTTAATTACAGACCTGCTCAGCGGTCTATGAGATACACTCAGCACCTCATATATACTGTAGCTAATTTTAGGGGTTTCTAAATGGGAACTGTAGATCAAGTTATCTTTCATTTTATCCATGTTCTCATATAATAGTCTCAAGAGCATCCAGATCACTAAATCCTTATTGCTAATCTTGCAGGTTAGAAACCAGTCACCTTTCTTTTCTGTGCTGAATTCCAGGAGCCTTTCTAGTCATTGGCCATTCCCTAATGCTATGTTACATACATTTTCTTTTATGTTCACATATCTTGCAGTTCCCTTTATATAACTTCCAGATGCTAAGTCTATGTAGCATTAAAAAAAACCCAACCCAACCCAAACCAAAACACAAACCTCTAGCTATTACATCCTATATTTTCAGTTGGATTACCAAAATATGCTTTCAGAGCAATTAAAAAAGATAAATAAAACAGTTCACCCTCTGTTTGTAACATATAGTCTAGAAAAGCAGGGCTTTTCTTCAGAGAGGGTTAAAAAAAATAAAATAATAATAAAAAAATATTATGTCTTCAGAGCTTCCTGAAGGTTAAGATGTTCAAATAACCCCCAGAGAGTTAGCAAAGAGAAGATGCCTTCAGTTGCAGACTTCACTACAAAATAGCATTTGTAATTTCTGTGTGATGCCTCACGCTGCTGGCATGGCATGGTTTTCTATGTCATTTTTTCCTAAATTGGGTGCTGGAAACACCAGGCCTATTAATCTGAAAGATGGTTACACGCAGAGGATGGGGACAGGTGGTCGTTAATTGTTGCTAATTCTGGAAACCATGTAGAAAGGATTATAAGAATTCCCTGTAAATCAGGAGAGGAATGAAACCTCAGCTGGGATGGGGAAACCACAGGAATGGCCCAAATGGGAATTGAAATTCAGCCAGATGTTTGTTAGCTTGTTGAGTGCAGTGAAGCCAAACACCAGGTTGAGAATGAGACTGGCCAAGAGAGGGATTTTCTCTCTTCTGCCGAAGGACCAGATCCAGAAGAAGATGCATCATTTCCAGTTTACTGCCCGTGTGGTCTGAAACAGAGCTTGGTGCTGGCTGTACTGCCTGTTTGCAAGGGCAGAGCAGGACAACTGGGCTCCAGCTGCCCTCACAGCCAGCAGGGAGTGATGAAGGGACAGCTGGAGACCTGTATGGACTTGCCCTCCATGGACACTGCTCCAAACATCGGAGGGAGAGGCGCTGGGCAGTCACCTCAGCAGTGCTGTGTCTGGGGGGCTTTAGGTCCCCAGCCTACTCCTTCAGATGGCTGGGAGAAGGGAGTATTTTTCCTGACCACTGCCACTCCCAGGAGCTTTCTGGCTTGGCAGGGAGGATGAGGGGGAGGGGAAGAGGTGGGCATGGGAATCAACACCCTGGCTGCTCCCCTGAAGTGGTGCTGGAGATCAGCCCCTCTTCCTGCCCATATGGAAATATTAAGTGTGAATAGGAAAACCCAAATCACTGGCAGTTAGACCCGGTGAAGGATTTAGGAGTGTTGTTCAGACAAAATCCCCAAGAATAAGAAGACTAAGAGACTGAGGAAGACAAGCTCCATCGATTTTCTGTGCTTTTCTGACAAGGCAGCATTTCTTTAACACCTGACTTTTTATCTCTGCCCAGGGTTTGTTTGCTCAGAGAAGGTGGGAATTTCTCAACACACTCCAGGGCAGACAGCAGGCTGGAAACATCACTGCCTCCATGGAAGGAAGGTTTTGGAGTTGAAGCAATCCTAGGTCTTGGCAGAAGACCAATGGCAGTGGTGGTTCCATGTGGCACAATTGTGGGGTAGATTCTGCCTTTTTCTGACCAGACAGCAGTGCCTGTGTAGAGCTGCATGCAGTGAACCTGGGCAGGCAGTTACCAGTGCACAGGGCAAAGAGAGATCTGGGAGTTTGCCATCTGGCCCCTTTATACACCATGGATGTGCATGCAGGGGAACCCTAAGCAAGGATATTTGCTGGGGACCTCTTGTTTTATCTTTTAAAGTATTTCACCAGAGGAGTGGCAGTGGTTTTAGGTAAGCCTTGTCTAACAGAAGTTTGCAAAACCACTGGGGCTTTACACTCCTGCAGCCACCTCCTCCCTGCTCTCCTGGTGTCCTCTGCTGCTCTGCACTGGAGAGAGCAGCATGGGCTGGCTTGCTTGGGTGCTGGGTGAGCCTTGGGGTGCTGGTGGTGTGAGGAGATCCATATGGGACCCACATTGCTACTGCCACCAGGTCCTGAGAAAGCTGTCTGGGCTGCTCTCCCTGCCCCTCCACAGCCATGTATCCACACTTTTGTGTGGCACCTCACTGCAGAGTGTGTCTTTAGCTCAGATTAGGCAGCTGAGTGGCACCAAAATTAACAGGCAGAGCTAGAAAGCAGTACTAATGGGCATAGGAGAGTAGTTTAAAGTTTGTATTCCCATCAGAGGTTTACACAGACTCATGGGAGTATGTATTTATCAACTCAAAAATCACAGTGACACTTCAGATGACATGATATCACTGGGAGCTCATGTTCAATCAGTTATACACAATGTCCCCTGAAGGACAATTATTTTCCAGATAATATTAATGCATAATACATGCAATGATTTTTATTTCTAGATGTATGCTTTGGTCATATATGGAATGTGTGTTGCCTGACACCTCCTGGTTTATAAATTGATCCACCTCACTCTGCAGTACTGACCCTTACCCCTTCCTTACTGCTCACTGATTTCTCTCAGCTGCAGGATAAACTTCACATTTTCTTCCCAGTCACTGATGATAGTGTACAGCAGATTCTGGGCCAGAGGGAAGGAGCAGTCATGCCAGCTTGTCAGATCCCTGTTGATTAACTGTAGCAGCCAAAAGCCCATGCAGCTGTAGAGAGCCTGCCTGGCCTTCCCAGCACTGTTTCAGCAGCAATAGCCACTGTAACCCTTTTCACATACTTTAATTTCCCTGCAAAACATTGATAATGATGCTTCAAACCAGAGTCACATTCCTAGCAAAGTGATTAAGCTTAAAAAAAAAAAAAAAAGAGGAAGCTGTGTTGTTTAAAGAGGGATCTATTCATAAAACAACTCCACACATCCAAAGAGAAAGAAACAAAATAATATGCAGCTAGTTAAGGAATAGCTTTCAAGCTGGGAAATGTTTTAATGTTGCTGGTCATGGTTGGACAATAGGGGCATGACCTGAACATCCTAGGAAAATACCAGCTGCTCTGGAAGAAAAAAATTGCAAACATACAGCAAAAGCAGTAAGAGTGAGCCTTTCACTTGACACATTTCCCGTGAGTTAATTCCAGTAGCAGTGTAGTTTCTTCCTAGAACATTTATTTATTTGCACACTATTTTTCTAAGCAAGTTGCATCCAGGCTTTTTTTTTACTGGGGTTCATTGTCTCTGGGGAATGTAATTCAATTGAATGTTGCTCAGAGTGGCCTCCAAATGTACTGCTCCAACTGGGTCTTGAACTACACAGTTGGATCTCTCCTCAACCAAGCCCTCCTGGATATTTCCTCAACCAAGCCCTCCCTCTGCAATTCACTGCCTCACTTTTCAGTCTATACCAAAATCTTATTTCTGAAGGATCTTCCTCCTACATTAAACTTTTTTTATTTTATTGGGGTTTTTTTCCAACAATATGCTTATTTCCATTAAATCAACCTTCTACTTCATTCTCCAGGCAGATATCTTGGGTCAGCTTTGACACTGCCTTTTTCTCCTCTCTGTGAGTTGCTCCACTCAGTCCTGCAGCAGCAGCTGCTCTGCAGAAATCTCTAATCATGTCCAAATCACAGTGTGACCTGACTATCACAATTTTCATTTCTGGTTCTCCTAAATACTTAATATTTAAGCTCTGAGGTTTCTGGTGTCCTTCTGGTGTCTGTCTCTGCTTGGTCCTTGAATGACACTACTTCCAGTGTTATCAGTGACTGTCACTGCACTATTTTGCTTAAATATATAATATCAGGAAATTCTGTGTGGCCTTCATATTTTCTACCACAGGTTAGTGGCTGTGTCTGTTGCTGTATACAGGCCCTGCTCCATAGGACTGTGGTGCAAACTGTGCAATGTTAGATACCAAGTGTTTATTGCACAGGGGGCTAAAAGCTGGACTTACTTGCACTTGTAGAGGTGATATTGTTCCCTCCTGGTTTGGAAGACTTTATATTGTGTTGCTTCTTGTGATGTGTTCTAGCTGAAGTCACTCTTAGCCAAGTTGCTCCATCAGCACAGGCAATTCCCTTCTTCTGGGAAGAAAACCTGCCTCACAGTCCACTTTGCCACTTTTCCTGCCCATAAAATGCACATGGTCACCTGCATGAGAATCTGCATAGCTTTGTAAGTTTGATGTACAGTTCTCTGCATATCTGCCCAGCATAGGAATGTTTTTGTCCTCCTCTGTATAAGGATGTGTTGACTGACTTTTGATTTTGATGAGGAGTCAATCACTGACTAAGTCCATGTATAACTACAACTTCCTTCTCTCCTTTAAAAATTTCATGGATAATTGATATTAATTTACCATCAAATACATTATTAAGTCACAGAAAAATGAGACAGAAATGATAGCAGTCAGGAGAAGCAAAGATGTGAGAAATAAAGATGTGAGAAGCAGGGGTCCAGATGAATCATAGAATGGGTTGGGTTGGAAGGGACCTTAAAGTTAATCTAGTTCCAACTCATCTGCCATGGGCAAGAACACCTTCCACTAGACCAGGTTGCTCAAAACTCCATCCAGCCTGGCTTTGAGGACATCCAGTGATGGAGCATCCACAACTTCCCTGGACAACCTGTTCCAGTGCCTCACTACCCTCATAGTAAAGAACTTATTTGTTATTTCTAGTCTAAATCTACCCTTTCACAGTTTAAAGCCATTACCTGTCATCCTATCACTACAAGCCCTTGTAAAAAGTCCCTCCCCAGCTTTCTTGTAAGTCCCCTTCAGATACTGGAAGGCCACAACAAGGTCTGAAGGGAGTCTTCCTGAGATGAGGTTGGATGGTGACTCTTCATCTCTTTTGTCCTGCACAGCTCCTGAGATCTGCATGGGATGGAGGAAGAGCCAATCCCAGAAGCTGGGGTGTGATGCTAACATGGGGCTGTAAGGGCCCCCTGGGGCTTCAAATGAAGCCAAGAAGTTTAGCAAGCATCTACCTTAAACTTCCCTTAATCTCAAACCATTTCTTTCAGCATATGGCGTGCATTAAAAGAGTATAAAATCATTCTCAGTGGAAGTTTACTGTGTATTATACAAAAATTGAATTGTACTAGCAACTGCAGCTGACTACCACCTCTGAAGATGCAGCATAAATCTGAGTTTTAGTGCCAGAAAACACTTAGTGGGGAACGTTGCACAATCTACACAACCAGAGCCTCTCTGCTAAGCCAAACACATTGCCACTAAGCTACATTAGGAAATGGGAAAGCCACAGAAAATTACTGCAAATATATATTAAACAAAGCACACAGTTATTAGACATATAAATCTAAGTTGTTGGGAGATGTTGTCTCGGCTATAGCAGCATCATAAACTGATCCTAATGGCCTATAGGGCCATTTGGCTTGACATAAAAATATACATTCCTTTGACATATTTAGGAGTGGTGGACTGTTACAGTAATTGCCTTAATCTGGAAATTGCTGCAAATAATTCTCCTTTTCAAGGATTTGAAGATGCTCTGAGTAGTTACTCTGCTCTTACTGTAGCATTTTCCTCGTTGTACAAGGCAATTATTTAGAATTTAAATGTGCCTAATAAATCTGCTATATAAACATATTTAATTGTATATAATTTATTAACCGTGGCTAGAAAGAGAAATGGAAAAAATAAGGACCCAACATATAGTTGTAGTTATGTCTTATGTAATATTCAAGCAATTATTTTTCTGATTTTCCATATTTCATGTCATTTTCCCCAATAAAAGAAGTACAAGATATCCTAATTCTTCTTCTGTTTTTAACTTGTGATTTCTAATTGAAATATACATAAAATAAAACATTCAGGTTCTTTGAATTGACAAGTAAGGATAAATAGAGAAAAAGATTTTTTTTAAAGGCTGATAAATGAAAATAGAAAATATCACTGAATAGTAAAAGAAAATGTTGACACACACAATCAATCTTTTAAATTCACCAACAACTAAAACTTTCATGCATAGAACAATGAGGTAAATACATTTTAAAAGTCACAGGGAGGAAATCCTTTACTGTCAGGAGGAATCTTGCCATTCCACATCTGCAAGTATTAGAAAAACTCTGCTATGTACAGAGGTGGTGATGCTGCAGGCTACGTAAACAGTGTCTCTGTCATTTATCATCTGTAAACTATAAAATGAAGTCTTTCTCATTACCCAGATGAGAAATAGTTAATATTTCAGTATTTCAATACCTGAAATTGTTGAAAAAAATAAATAAATAGAGGAACATTGTGATGGCTGAGCCAGATGTGGAGCCAAAGGGTTGCTCCACACCATATGATATCATGCATGGTATATAAACTGGGAACAGTTGTCCAGGGGACACTGGGATTGGCTGGGCATTGGTCAGTGGGTGTGAGCAATTGTATTGTGCATCTCCTGTTTTGTATATGTTAATAATAATATTTTTATTATTAATTTTCCCCTTTCTTTTCTGTCCTGTTAAACTGTCTTTACCTCAACCCACAAGTTTTACTGTTTTTTTCCCCCGATTGTCTCCTCCATCCTACTGAGAGAGGAGAACCAAATGAGCAGCTGTGTGGTGCTTAATTGTGTCTGGAGCTGAACCACGACACTGTGCTAACTCCCAAAATGGTCCTAGGGATGGTTTGAGGGAGCAGGAGCTGGCACAGGCCAGCCTTGAGCTGGAGGCAACTCTGACAGCTCCAGTGCCTAGGAATGCTCTCTTAATGTACTAGCATCGACATAATGAGAGAGACAGTCTTAAATTCACAGCTATGTGCCTATATGAGAATTGCAACCAAGGCTTGAAATTTAGCATTTTTATCATCTTTATGAGTGTGCATGCTGAAATCCTGCAGACTTGAACAGTCACCAAGAACATGGTTCCTACAGATGGGGAGAGTGAATCTCTTGAGAGCAATTAGGCAAGCAGGTATTTTCAGTGAGCCAGTAAGCAAGTGTCAGCAGGATTGATACCCAAGCACCTCTGCTCACTATGCCAGCATAATGGCGTTGATTAAAGTCCACTCTTAATCCTACTAGTACCTATTGTTCCCAGGGACAAGACTCCAGTAGTGAACAGTGAAATGCAGACAGCTCAGAGCTGCCGCTCGTCTCTCCTGCTGAAGCTTCCCGGGGTCCCTGCAGAGTCTGCAGCCTCCTGCCCAGCCCCAGTCCCCGCAGAGCCTTCAGCCTCCTGCCCAACCCCAGTCCCTGCAGTCTGCAGCCTCCTGCCCAGCCCTGATCCCTGCAGAGTCTGCAGCCTCCTGCCCAGCCCTGAT